>ML685800.1:1474305-1636945 GCA_007922175.1 Pelusios castaneus
CGTGTGTACGCTTACCGCGCAATAATTGGCCTCCGGAAGTGTCCCAGCATTCCAAAGTCGTCCTCTCTGGTCTTCCCCCCACCCGCTCTGTGGCCGTGACAAAACAGCCCCCGCCCTGATCAGATTCCCGGGATTTTCGAATTTCTCGTCTGTTTCACTTCCTGTTCTCTTCCTCGTGGAGTGGAGTGCAGCTCCGATCATCAGGAGCAAAGGCGGCCCGTCGTGGAAGACGTGCACCCCTTTGGAGCACGGCAGAGGTGCTGGACCTGATCAGCACCTGGGGAGAGTCCACTGTGCAGGCGCAGCTACGCGGCAGCAGGCAAAATTATGATACATTTGGCATAATTTCTTGGGCCATGTCAGAGAGAGGTTATGATAGAGACACTGTGCAGTGCAGATCAAAGGTGAAGGAGCTAAGAATAACCTATCACCGAGCGAAGGAGGCAAACCGCCGTTTGGGATCAGCGCCTGCTACATGCAGGTACTATAAGGAGATAGAAGCCATCCTCAGTGGGGACCCCACAACCACTGCAAAGAGTCCCGTGGACACATCGGCCCCCCCTCATCCAGTGAATGCCAGACCCGAGCAGGATGAGGACGTGATCAATGAGGAGGCGGAGATGGAGGATGACCTGGAGGAAAGCGCAACAGCGTGTAGCCAGGAGCTCTTCTGCACCCCCGCTGAGACGTCCACCCAAGACATGAATTGCAGCGTGTCCTCTGAGGCGGCAGAGGGGGGTTCCGGTAAGTTTCTCTTTCGTGCAGCTATGGCTCCTGCTAAAATATCATTGTCCGGGGTGGGGATGCTTGCTGTCTCAGTCCCCGCTGTGCACGCTGTTTACTCTGCATTCATTAGAAGTGCATCAACACAAGCAGTGATTGTCAAAAAATCATCTATATTTAGGTCAGTAAAGGTTTCCTCGATGTACCTCCAGAGCCTACTACTCAGGTTAGATGGGAGAGCGTTTGTGTCTACGCTCCCAAAGACGGATACTCTGCCTCGCCAGCTGCAAAGCACAGCCCTGGGAACCATGGCAGCACACAGTGCAGCAGCATACGGTCCTGGCTTGCAACCGGTGGCATGTAGGATATGTATTCTAGCTGGCAGGGGCACTCTGAGGAGAGAGATATCGGGTTCTATCTGTGTGCCCTGTGCAGAATGTTAGCCCCCAGTAAGCTTTCTATTACAACGTACCTTGTCCGCTTCAGCGAAGCATAGGATGTTGACTGCCCTGTACCTTCCAGTGGAATGTGCTGCTGGAAGGTTACATTGGTTATCTAGGCTGTGTGTTAACAACAGCTTTATTATTATTATTTTTTTTTAGATTCAACCTTCACAAGGCCGGTGTCTACCCCAGCTGACCGCATGAGAAACATTTGGCGGCGTGCTTGAAGAAACAGGGAGGATATGTTTCAGGACCTGCTGAAAACAGCACAGGAATCCGTGAGGGAGAATCGAGCCGGGAGAGAGGAATCCCAACAGAGGAGGCAGAAACACAGGGACGAACTGATAAGCATGATGAAGGAGCAAACAGAACTGCTCAAGAGCATGATTGCTTTGCAGACCCAGGCGATTAATGTACAGGCTCCACTCCATACAGTTCAGCCGTGTCTGCCTCCCACACCCCGTAGTCCTTCAAAGAATTTCTTTGAAGGCCACCCATCCCCCTGGCACACTGCAACATCCAGTCCCCCCCAGAGCTACTTTTTAGAGACCCGCAGCTGCACCCACCTGTAACTCCCCCCACCCCCTTTTAGGTTTTAATAAAAACAGTGACAAATAATTTGAAGAGTGGCTTTATTTGTACACATTGAAAATCTCATAAGGTGCACCTGATGCGTCCTGGAAGTTAACTAGGGGAGGGCATCATTGAAATGGTCCCTGAGTGCCTCCCTTATGCGAGCTGCTTCTCCTTGAGCCCCCCTAATACTCCTAGTGGCTGGCTGTTCGTATGCTTCCTCGAGGCGCTGTGCCTCCATAGCCCACCCCGGGGAAAACTTTTCCCCCCTACTTTCATAAATGTTATGAAGGATACAGCACGACGCAATCACAGCAGGGATGTTGTCCTCCGCCAAGTCCAGCCTCCCATACAAACATCGCCAGCGCCCTTTTAAACGGCCGAAGGCACACTCCATAGTCATTCTGCAGCGGCTCAATCTCTAATTGAACCGCTCCTTGCTGCGATCTAGGTTACCGGTGTACGGTTTCATGTGCCATGGCATCAGTGGGTATGCTGGGTCCCTGAGGATGACTATGGGCATCTCCACATCCCCCACAGTAATTTTTTGATCTGGGAAGAAGGTACCCCCTTGCAGCTTCCGGTACAGACCAGTGTTCCTGAAAATGCGGGCATCATGCACCTTTCCCGACCACCCAGCACTGATGTCCGTAAAACGCCCCTTGTGATCCACGAGTGCTTGCAGCACCATGGAGAAGTAGCCCTTCCTGTTGATATACTCGGTCGCGAGATAGTCTGGAGCCAAAATAGGGATGTGTGTGCCGTCTATGGCTCCCCCGCAATTAAGGAATCCCATGGCAGCAAAGCCGTGCACAGTCTCACGAACATTGCCCAACGTCACCGTCCTCCGTAGCAGAATGCGATTGATGGCTCGGCAGACTTGTGAGAGGGCTAATCCGACAGTGGACCTCCCGACTCCAAACTGGTTTGCAACCGACCGGTAGCAGTCAGGAGTCGCCATCTTCCAGACAGCAATCGCAACACGCTTCTCCACGGTTAGGGCTGACCTCATGTTGGTGTCTTTACGTCGCAGGGCAGGGGCCAACTCTGAACACAGATCCAGAAAGGTTGCTTTCTGCATTCGAAAGTTCTGTACCCACTGCTCGTCATCCCACAGCTGCATAACAATGCGATCCCACCACTCGGTGCTCATCTCTCGCGACCAGAAACGGCGTTGCACCGTGTGCAGATGATTGGTGAAGGAGCTGAGCAACGCGGTGCTGTTGCTCTGCATGGCATCGATCAGCCCCTGCTCCTCAGCGTCCTCGTCTGACTCGGAGCTCATTGCGTACTGAGCAACCAGCCGAGATGTATTTAGAATGCTGAAGGCGACAGTGGAGATCAGAGCAGGATCCATGCTGTCGCTGTTGTGATTGCTCGCAACTAGTGTGTCACTGCACTGTTGAAAATAGGCGCGAGTTGCTACTGGCAACGAGGAAGATGCAAGGGGAACACAGTGCACAATGGGAAACAGATTTTACCCATGGCGCTTTGCGTTCCTTTCCTTCATCCCATGATTCCAAGCGCAGATTGAGGGAAAATTGAACTGTCGGACAGGTGCCCAGAATTCATTGCGCTACACCGCGATATTGCAAAGAATTCTGTTGCGTTACAAGGAGCGACGTGTGTACGCGCTATCCCGCAATAAAGGTCACGTGTTTTTTATAGCGCGATTGCCATGTTGCGCTTTAATCTGATCGTGTGTACATAGCCTAACACGGCTACCCCTTTGGAATTTGCCTGAGATTACTTATGGATGTGGGCCTCCTACACAGTGAGTCCCCAAAGTCTGTGAAAGGGTTAATTAATGTCTGTCTAGCACTTGAGATCTGTGAACAAAAGGTGTCATGGCAGGTTGGTGTAGTCCAAATGACATGGAACAAGGCTTGCCACAACACAGGGCTTGAAAGTGCAAGAGAGAAAGCAGGGGAAAGAAGACGTAGCTCAGGCCTGTGAGATGAGTGCAAACAGCGGCCTTCCCCATCTTTCCAGGAAACAAAATTGTGGCTCTTCCAGTATTAGTGTGCTATAGAATAACCCCACTTCACTTGCCCATGGGCGTTTCCAGTTGGTCTCATGGGCTTTATAATAGGTGGGTGGTTCTGACTTTCAATGCGTGGGCCACTTTGTTAGAAAGGGATCATCTCGCAGACCCATTTTCTGCTCCGTATATCCCAAACTGCATTGCTAAATTCCCAAAATGTTTCCTTCTGTGAAGCATCCAGAAAGGCTCTGTATGCCAGTTGGACAGCCACTGGTCTGATTGGATGGGAGGATCTGTTATATATTAACAAGAGTGATCAGCAGCGGGGCTTACAGCAGTCTTCTCTCCATTGTGGCATTTTCAGTGTCACAGAATCCATCCCAGATTTGCCAAGAATTTCAGCTCAGTGCTGCGTTCAACGTTGAATATTGGCCTAGTCACATTCAGCACTGCACTGTAAAGTATTAAAAAATTCAGCCGTTTATTCATCATCATTTTACTTCTTGTAAACTGACACGTGGAAAGAAGCATTAACAAATCAGCACCACCGTTTCCATGTAAACTGGTTTCTGTCTTAATAGCAGGAATGACGACCACACAAGCCTCTTCCCGGCAGCCAGCTGTCAGTCCCCTCTCACTGAATGCAGAGTCAAGACGGCCACAGTCCCAACAGATGTCTCCTACACTTTCACCTCTGTCGCCAATTACTCAGGTAGGAGGCTGCTTGGAGATCTGGAGAAGCTGTGCATTTTATAAGAACAACAAACCTTATTTCACATTGTAAGGTTTTAGATCGTAACTCTGTTCCTAACTGCATTCACATTGGGAAATGTTACCTGCAAGGCTGATAAAACTATAGTCCCATCCTTCATTCTGTAATTTTCTCCTTTAGGTTTGTCTGTAAAGTTAGTTTCGCTCTTCTTCTTCTTTTTTAATAAATGCGTTGGGGCTCCCTTTTAAATAACAAGATCAGTTCTCACAAAATGAATTAATGGATACTGTCAGATGATGGAGAACAGTTTAAGGAAATAGACTTCACTTTATCTTCCAAGGCCTTGGTAGAAACAGCACTAAGGAAAGTAGCTTCCTGTTAAAGATACCATCACAAGATTCTTTTGTGTTTTATTCTTCTACCTGAATTGTGTGAGGAACTCCTTTAGCTCAGGGTTTGTGGTTTGCTCCTGTCAGCTTGCTCGGCCCTACTTGGCATGCTCTAGTTTGGACCTTCAGAGGCTCCAGAAGAGGGACTTGGTTTTCTTTGACTGACTGAATTGTCAGATCCCAAATCTAACATTAAACTAGGTTTGCAAACACATTTTTAATTTACTTAAAACAAACAAAATGTCAAATTAGTCCCTTTAAACCACATACTTGAAGGTTTAAATTAAGGCATTAAAAAACCCCACAAGAGCTCAGATAACTCTCCAGGTTGCTTGTGTGACATGTAATGCTTAGATCCTTCTCTGCATGGGATGTTTTCCTGTTTTCTCTTTAAGGCGGTTGCTATGGATGCATTGTCTCTGGAACAGCAGCTTCCGCCATATCAGTTTTTTACCCAGGCTGGTTCCCAACAGCAGCAGCAGCAGACCCAAGTGGCAAATAGTCTGTCTCAGAATCCCCCTTTAATGCAGACTTCCGGCTTGCAGCGAGGAGCTCAGCTTCCCCCGCTCTCGGTCACGGTACCATCTACTATCCCACAGTCACCGCCAGGCAGCCAGAGCCAACCTTCCATGGGCATAGACATCAACTCGGTAAGTTCGGACAATGTCTGAAGGTGATGTAAGTGGAAACAAATAGCTTTCTTTCAGAGAACATGGCAGTGTAGAATTCAGCAGCAGGGCTGGCCTGCACTGAGAGAGTTCTGGCTAGACAGGTAGCCCTTGTCGCTGTTACACATTCAGGCACTGTCTGCATTGAACTCAGTTTGCTTGAACCAGTTTAACGATGTTATAAAAATGCTCTGAATATAATATGGCCGGTCCATATGTACCGCGCCAGACTGTTGTTTAAACTGCTGACTGTGATTTCTAAAACATTGGGTAAAATGGGTATGGTATCATAACACTGGCGAACCCTTGTCTAAATTCAGGCCCACTTGAAATAGTTTAAATAGATTGCTTTTTAAAGTCAATTGAACAAAGCCAAGTTGGAAGCAATGGACATGTGTCTGCAGGGCCATAGTTTCTGGATCAAGAGAAAAATAAACGGGTAATAAAGATGATGTCTTTATTCTCGGTGTGGATGAAATAAAATACTTTCATGAGCTGCCAAGTCAGAGATCGAGATTTTTTTAAAAAGGAAGTGGTTGGGGAAAGAAATGGTCATTTTAGATGGCGCGACTGCAAGTTCTGGGTGTCCTGCATCTTCAGAAGGGAGAATTTTAGTAGGTAGGTGCGTTAATATTTACAAGGCACTGGAAAGCAGCCGTGAAGCTATTATTGGATAGAACTAAGAACCACCATTTTAGAGCCACCTGTGTCTGCAAAGTGAGAAGCAACTTTTAAAACTTTTTAAGTTCTGAAAGACAAAACATTTCTATGCAGTTGGTGAGATGAAGATTTCAGAAAACAGAAAGCTATCTGCAGAACGATGTAGAGATGTCTACCAAAATGGAGTTTAGTCTGGCTAGTTTAATTTTCAGACAGCAGCAGGTACATGTTAATGTTCCTGTATTGGCAACTTCCCAGCCATCACATGTACTTGTTTTTGCCCCAGGTGAATCTGGTCTCCAGAAGTTGAGTACTGTCCAGTTGAGCGGAGAAGTTTAACTGAATTGTGATGAAGTTGTGCTAATCAGCATTTTTCACCAAAGTTACAGAAAAACACAGATGCTGCTTTTTTTTACTGCACAGCAATTTGTTCAAAAGGGAATTTTTTTTGACTAACGGTTTCTTGGAGAGTTTGAGTTAATTATAGTTTTTAAGTTTCTCTAAAGAACTGAGTTTACATATTTGTATGTACAGCAGTTCAAGGGCAGAGTTAAACCAAGAAAGCAAGTGTTTTCTATGGTAAATTGTTCAATCTCTTCATACAAATAGGAATCCAGAAGGTGGTTCATTATAACAGGCCAGCCCTGAGATGATGTCTCATTGCGAGGAAGTGGTACCTGGCACATTCCTTGCTGGGTCAGCTCTGTTTTGAAGGACAGTGAATTGCTGTCTCCGATTTGCTTGGAACATCTTCTCTTGCTGTCAGTAGGTCAATATCATCAATTGTTTAAATCACAAAAGAAGGAGCCATTCCACTATGGAGGGCTAAGATATGAGTGTGGGTTTCAGGTTGGGGGATCAGGTTTAAAACGGGTTGTGCTAGTAAATGCTACTTGTTCTAGAAAGAGGTGGTTTTCAGGATTGTGAAGAGTAGGCAATGATAAAGGTGAAGGAGAAATCAGTAGTTTGAAGGGATATTGGTTTTGACACGCCAGCCATTCAAAACATGTCTGAAGCTTTTGATTCTAATGTTCATGCAACAACTAATACAGATATTCTGATTTTTCTTCTCTGCTTTCCACATCGCTTTCCTCATCCTAAATTTCTCTAAGCCCTTAGCGTTCAGGATGTTAGTTTTCCTTTTAGAACGGAAATTGTATGCAAGTACACTACATTTTAAACTCAGATAGAAAAGGAATCTACGCTCCAGTGCAGCCTCATGAAAGGGTTTCCATTAACCCGTACAGTCCCACTGAAGGCCAGTCTGCAGAACCTCATCAGAATACCCGAGTTCTGTGGATTTTAAGTATTTTTTTGTCTTGAAGTTGAAGTAACTCTGAGTTCTTATTTACATATTTTAAACCATGTCCCAAAGTGGTGTTAATACAGCCCTCCTCCACGGTATAAAACTGCCTGTGATTCAGGGACTCCGAGATGTTGAACTCTAGGTCTTCCTCCTAATAATCTTAGCTCCCAATGATAGCTTTTTAGAAGGAGCAGAGTTTATTATTTAAACAGCTGCACTCTATCTGTTCTGAGTTTGAGCCATTTCGTTACTAGAGTCGGGGCACGTTGTGAGGTAATTCTGTGCCCGTCTTGTCTCTCTGAGGCTGAATACCATCTTAGCGCTGCTAGCATTAGCCTACAAAATACTTCTGTGAATTCTCAGCCGGTGTGTGTTTCATGCCATGGAAAAGAATTGAGTTCTGAAAAGGGTTTGTCTTTGCAATGATACATTTCAACTCAGTTAAGACATCCAAATTAATTCTTAAGGCTGGGCAGAAGTCACTTTCCTAAGCGTCGTAGGCAACACAGTAAGAATGTGGAGGGTGACAGCTGACTTAGAGGGGGTAAATGCCAGTGTGTTCAAACTATTTCCAGTTTGGGAGGCCTCTCTTTACAGTTTGTGTTGGCTGGCAGGTTTTTATGAAAACAAAACATAAACCAGAAATGCTTCCGTCAGTCTCGAGTAACAGCATCTCCCTGTTTTTAGATGTGCGTAGCTAGATCAGACCATGCCGTATTGGTATCGTGACCTTTTTCATGGTGTTTTGGGGTTTGTTCACAAGCATAGCATGATTACTGATGTCCTGGAATTGTTGAAGACGGTCCTGGCTTCCCAGCTGTACACCAATAAGTATATAATTTTTCAACCTTCCATCAATCCCATGGTCTTTAATTCTGTGTTGTTCTGTAGGCTTCACTCCAGCAGTACCGCAGTAATGCTGGATCCCCAGCCAACCAGTCTCCCACCTCTCCTGTCTCCAATCAAGGCTTCTCTCCTGGCAGCTCCCCTCAAGTAAGGGACTCTGTCCTTCCACAGGCCTTGCTTCTTGTGTTTGTTTTGAGTCCAGTCTTTCCATTACTGACCCATGGTTGTCACTGTAACCTCATGCGCTTCATGCATCACTGATGGATGTCTCATCATGTTTGCAGTTCCATTCAGATACAGAGTTTTTCAAAAGCTGGTAAATTCAGACTTTTAAAATTGAAGCGACTGTTAAAAACGCAATGAGTCCTTTGGGAGAGCTCCAGAAAACATAGATGCAGAAAGATCCCTTTCATTAAAGTGAATGATGTCTTCTAGGAAGTGCGAGTCTACAGCAGTGATTATTGGGGTGGCTGGAAAGAGGTGGGGATGTGGAAGAAAGTGAGGGGGTGGGTGATCTTGTTTAGGTGGTTTGTGCCCTTCTGAATATAGCTCATATCCTCAGGTGCAATTAAAGCAGGAAACAGGCAGGAATGGGCACCACTAAAGAAACCTCAGTAGAAAATGAACTCTTTAAAAGGCAGCAACTCCATGTCACAGCTTGAAAGAAACCGGTTAGAAAAACATAAATATTAGCTTTGCAGGCTGGCTATCTTCCCTGTCTGTGTAAATAGGAATTTATGTGCACCAAGCTCAGAAATCATAGTGCGCACATTTAAACAGCGCAGCAGGAGTTTCATCCACCAGCTGCAGGGCAATGGAGAAAATAGTGTGAGCCAGCTTTTTGGGTGAATTGCTCCTCAGGTAGTGCAGAGAGAGTTTGGAATCTCCTAGTGCTGCTGAAATAGGTCTCATTTGTTGCCCTTCCCTGCATTCCCAATTTGGTGATGGAATGAAGGAGGGAATTCTCACCATAGTAAAGTTCGAGATTGTATTTTCGGTTTTCTATTCCTTTAATTTTTAAAGGATAATTGTAAGGAGGAGCGTGATTAAAATAAATGCAATATAGGAGATTCATCTCTCCCAGCCATTAGCTGGAGATGTAAGCTGGGGGTTTCAGACCCAGCTTAATAAACTCACTCATAGATCTGAGGGTTAGGGCTGTCAGTGTGACTTTTTTAACCTTCACTTAACTGCCACTGGAACTGCTTCTTCTATTTGCCTCTTCTAGCCCTGCTTTGTGTCTTTATGGCTCCGAGTAGGTAGGAAAACATGCCCCTTTTCTCTAAGCTGCCATTAGTTGAATGCTGCCACCACCCACTCTTGCTAATTCTCCGTCTTGAAACCGCAGTTTGCCAATGCTCCAGTGTAGGCTTTTACTGACTGTCCCTTGATGGTTCAGTAAGTCCTCCCTGGTTGTGTCCTCAGACCAGTTACCTTCGTATCATGGGATGGTCTACAGTGAAATACAGTTGGAAGTAGTTTTTCCTAATGATCTTCCCTCCCCATCTAGGCCACGTCTCTGTGATGTTCATAACTTTTATTAATTAGAGGAGGAACCGCATGTCTGTTAAGCTAACAGATTGTGGAAGGAGGTGGCGTTTAACTGCATTACCTGTTTTAATATTTGGCCTCTTATTCAAATTTCCTGTCATATTTGGTATGTTGGCAAAGAGATATGAGTCAGATCAATTTATAAGTAATAATTAATGTTGGGGTTTAGTTCCCCAATTAGCAGAACTTAAAAGAAAAAGGTTTGAAGTACTTCTAAATAGAGTGTTGAGGTAAAGAGTTTGCTATCTGACAAGCTCAATGGGAAACATTTGAAAACAGTTCTTGATACTTTGTTAAATTAGAAAACATTCTCCCTCCCCTATCTGTAAACCAATGGATGGGGGCATGGGACACAACTTCGTTACGTTTTTAAGGGTGGAGAGGAGTGGTAGGAAAAGTTATAATGAAAAGAGCGAGTATGTAGGCTCCGTGGTTGGAGTGGGGTTGAGGGAGAACTTGCTAATGGTGAGATCTCTGTTAGGTTCTAGCATAGTGTCTCAAGGAAAGAGATGGACTCCTCATTAGTTGAGACATTTTAAAAATAGGCTGGTCGAGAGATGTAGTGGAGGTCTGGAGGAGAACAGCTTGCTCTGCCTGAGGATGGGCTAGATGTGGCTTTGTGGGCCCCTACCATCTCTAACTACTTTTTTTTTCTGATTAATTTTAGGTGAATCCCTCATTTTAGAAAAAAAATAGTAGAACTTGCTCTATATATGTAAACTTTGAGTATATAACTTGCTTAATCACATCTAGTTCATTCAGCAGGAGTTAGTCCTCAACTTTCCCACCCTCAAATCTATTTGCCAGTCTCTCTTCCTTTCTGAAAGCTAATTTCTGATCTGTAAGGGACTTCCCGTTAAAACATGAATTGAAAAGCTCTGCTTGTGGTTATCAGCTTGTGTTTGCATGGCTCTTCATTAACACTACTTGATGTCATTGTCTCAGTTAGGTAGAAAGTTGTTTTTTTTTTTTTTATTAAAACAACTGAATACTTAGAATATATGATGTCTTTTTTGATTTAAGATAGGTTTTCTTGCAGTCACCGCACCATTAACCAAGGAAGATGTACTGTTAACAAAACAGACCTTGTGTAGTGTTCTTGTAGATGGGATAGCAAGATGTATTTCAGACCAATTGATAAATTATTTTGGAACCTGAAATGTTGAAGTAATGAACTTTCTGCTTGATTTCCTTAGGGAGCTTTACCACTAATAACATTATCAAATTGAGCATTTAGGAGTCTCAAGAAAAAATTAATATAACTTGGGTTTTTGTGATTTGTTCAGAGCTCCTCATGAGGAATAGTTCCAGAGGGGTAGCTGTGTTAGCTTAGTTCTAGATTCTGCCCACGAAAGCTCATGCGATAATTAAATGTGTTAGTCTTTAAAAGTGCCACATGACTTCTTGTTTAGTTTTTTTCACGAGGAATAGGGGCTAACTCACTAGAATTTTGTCTAGGTCATTACTTTTCATGTTCTGCCTCAGGCTTCTAGAAAGGGAAGCCATTGTAACCACACCGGAGCAAGGTCTTTTTCTTTTTCTTTCTTCACTTTGAAAAGCTTTTGTGAAAATGGCAGAAGTTAAAGGAGAAGGGTTCTGTTGGGGGTTTCTGCATGCCACCTGCATTTCTAATGGCGATTTCAGATTGGCTTTAGTTGTTCATATTGAGGATATAATTTTCCAAGACTATGCTAGGAACTGTTGACAAATGGTGATTAAGAGGAAAGTGTGAATTTTTACACTGGAAGTTTTTTTTTGTTTTGACAAAAAATAACTGCGCTGCAACCTTGCTAGCTGTTTGAAATGCAGAGATTTATCCTGTGATAGGATGAAGTTGGCTAGTCCTGATTGCCTTGGATGTGTTAATTTGTACACTTTGCTGTTGCGAGTGATATATGTGCTGGTGTGAGGTAGCTTTGAGTTTTGGTGAGTAGCCGTTAGAGTACGTCGAAATCAAAGCGTAGTTGTTTAAACAGTAAAACTTTGACAACTTTAAGAGAAAAGAGTTGAGTTTTTTTAAACATAGCCTTCTTAAAATGATGGTGTTCTGTAGTACCGCATTCCCTGTTTATGGCTAGACTCTCTCTTTTGCCCAGATCTGTGGGCCCCAGTCACTCCAGTGATATTGGAGAGGTACAAGAGTCTTCAGTACTGGGCTGGAAGCCAGCCTCTTTTTCTCTGTTCTCACTCCCCAGGAAGGCACTGCTGAAATTGGTGTTTGTGTCGGGGTAGGGCTGTCGTGTCTTGCAGGTGAACAGTGGGAGTCAGTTTATTAGTGGCAAAGAAGCTCCGTACGCTCACCTGAGCAGACTGCTCCTTCCACTGAGGTCGCTCCCCTCATATGGTCACCTCAACCAGAGGAGTACGGCTTCGGTTGGCTTGGTTAGGGTGGAGACCCCCTTACGTTGGCTGCGGGGCTGTCATTCGTGTTAATTTCACCGCTCACCGAGCAGCTGGGCTCCGCTCCCATCTGGGAGTGGCGTGGGAGCCTCAGGTAGAAGGGGAAGCCCTGGGAACAGGGAGGGGAGATGCCTGGAGCTGGTTCCTGGCAGGAAGCTGAGAGGCTGGGTGCTTCGCTCCCCACACTGCCACTCTTAAGTCGGTGGAAGTGCTCTGCTGACACAAGCAGGGGAGTGTGGACATGAGCCCCCACAATAATTACTTGGTCGACTTGGTTCCCTGGTGCAGATAGGGCCTTAGAAAGAAAAAGTTCATTTATTTTTCACTTCAGTGCAGTGAATTATAATTTAGTTTAAGAATTCAAGAGGAAGTGTTTGCATCATCCCGTTCAAGTGTAAAACGGTCACAGTGGGAATGTCCTGTGTAGGAAGTCTGGTTCTCTCTGGGAAACCCTGTTCTTTCGCTTGAGTCAGTGTTGAAGAAAAGATTCCTCGCTTCACTTAATAGCCACGTCCTTTTGTGGAGCGACAGGAGACTGAGTGATCTTCCCTGCCCAACAAGATTTGCTGCGCAGCAGCATATTTTCTGACTTCACACAGCAGCGTGGCACATTGAACCGTAGGGGATATCTCCACATTGCAGCTGGTAGTGAGCTCGCAGCCTGAGCAGACCGACAGGGCTCCAGCTAGCGCACTACAGATTGAAGTGTTGATGTCCGGACCCCGTCGTCTCGAGAGCCCAGACCACAAGGTCCATGCCGCTGTATTTAGTGTGCTAACGTGAGCCCTGCGTGTGTTGTCTTCCTGAGCTCGGAGGCTCCCTTCTAACTGCAACAGAGATGTAAGCCTGGAGCCCCTAAGGGTGTGTTGTAAGAACGGTCCAGCACTGTGCCGAATTCATACAGCATGCTCGCTGCTCACGCGTTCAGCAATGTTCTCTTAGCTAAGTGCGTTTAAAGAATGCCCTCTGCCACGCTACGGAATGAGCGTCGCCGTGTTAGCAGGCCTGTGTCAGATGGGGTCTCTTTAGCAAATGGATTGAGCACGTGCAGCATACAAAGCCACATGGAATCCGTGGTGGGCTGTCGGCTTTTAGTAATCAAGCTTCCAATTCCTCCACTGAAGCCACAGCAGCCCAGCAGTCTCCGTCCAGGTTCTGCCTCAAGGTAAAAAGTCCCTTTCCTTTGCTTTGAAAAGGCATTGTTGTCATGTTTGCTTCCTGAGGGATGCCTCTTACAAAGGACCCTTGTAAAAACCAACCCACCACTCTCTCTCCTCTTTCATGCTGATGGAAACATTTCCGATATATACACACGCACGCACATGCACACAGACAAATAGTCAGTGCCATTAGGAAGGGTCTTTCAAAGTTGTCTTAATCGTCTGCTAAACTGATTTTATGTTCACTGTTGTGGACTTCATCCTGTGCTTTTGAGTAGTTTGCAGCGTTGCCATGTTAATGTCTTTAGTTGTATTAGTTGGTGTAATTATATACTCACTAATTAGGCTGTTGCTTTAAATTCCTTATGTCATTCAACTTTTTTATGGGAAAAAATAATTAGTTTCTTAAGCTTGTGGTTGAATTTCATGAAATTAAAGCTGCTGGAAAATACTATGCAAGACATTTTAAAAAAACAAACCAAATAAAGCTCTAAACATGAGACAAACTTTCCAAATAAGTTCTTGATAAATACACTAGTTGTCTTTGGAACAGTAGATTTTCAGCTAGAATGTGCAAAGTCAGGTGGAATTTAAAGAAGGAAGTATCTGTGATCTCTGTTACAGCCAGTAGTCTTTTGAGGAGATAGAAGTTGAGAGTTAGATGGCATTTAAAAATAAAACAGCTCAGCTACTCAAAGCTGTAGCTTATCTTCAGAGTGACTGATACTGGACACTGCAGCAGAAGGAAAAGATGGAAATTAGCATGTTTATGGAATTCCTGCTGCAAATTTTCCTTCTCTTAGTGCTGCTAGAAACACATTTAGCTTTTAAAATGCCTGGATATGAACTTTTCTGCTCTGCCCTTGATTTAAAGACTTGATACTGTACATTGAGGTTCATTTTGGCACCCTGTTGTTTTAGTTAAATTGTCCATTTTGTTAATACCAGGTGAGGGAGATGGGTAACTAGCCGTCCCAGGCATATTGATGATAGAAGTACTGCAGTGCATATCAGGTGCAACGTGCACTTTGCTGCCTTATTGTATTTCTAGTTCTGGTTCTTTTCATGGAAAAAATGGGTTTTTTTATGCAAAACTGCAGGGTGTTTTTGTTTCTTTACATAAATTCTGTTCAAAAGCAGACGTTTATGCATGTCCCCTATTTGAGCAAGCTTATGGCTTCCCAGAGTCTATTTAACGAAAAATATAGCAGAGGAAATCTGGTTGTGGTTGAAGGGGAAAATCCAATATTTTATTATTTGTTCTTGATCAGCAAGCCTCATTAACGAATGGTATTTCTGAGCAGGCTTGATACCATTCAGTTGGAAGTGTTGCATCACTCGCACACCTTGGGTACACCGAACTGTTTGTGGGACTTTCCCAACGTAAGACTCTGTTTTGTTTTCAGCATTCTTCCATTCTGGGGAGTGTGTTTGGTGACTCCTTTTATGATCAGCAGATGGCAGCTAGGCAGGCTAATGCCCTATCCCATCAGGTGAGCAAATTCATCTCCGATTTTGAACTATGTTTTGGCCGTTCTGCGATTCAGATAAATACGTATCGTTCAGCTCATGGCTATCCTAAAGATCATATCTTATTACTTCTGCCTTCCTTTCGAACTGCACTGCTTTTTCATTTTATTTGCTGTTTCCCTCAAGCATTATAGCAGATGGCTTTTAAAGGGACTCTGCCAGATTTTTTAAAAAAAAAAAACCTTCCTTGACAGTGGTCCCATTGGGAAGATCTCACTTTGTGGGTGGCAACAAATACATAAATCTATAATTTGCAACCAGGCCGTGTGGGATCCCAAAATGTAACGAGATCTCCATGCCTTTGACAGACCGACCACCCACTCTAGTTCATGGTTTAGCTGTTAAATGTGCCAGTGTAGGTGAGGAAGTGTCATGCCTTCAGAATGGGACTGCATTTGAGGAAGGCAGATATTTGGCATTAGTAGCATCAGTCATATTGCTTTATTTCTTTTGCTGTTTTTTTTTTTTCTCATCTTTTAAAGAATAGTGTTTTATTTCAAGGGTTTGACGGCCTGGTAGGGTATTGTAGGCAGCAGTTTGATTTGGCACAAAAGCCAAATTTGGCAATAAACTATGCCGCCGAGTTAGGTGGAAATAGGCCATATTCTGATCAACAAAACCTAAAGATGAATTTGTTTGCCTGGCCTTCTGAAGTGTTATCTCCCTAACTAGAGGCTTGTAAATTGCTTCACTGTATTTCCTGATGGTTCGAAGTAACTATTCCTTTGTGCCTTGATCTTCAGCTTGAACAGTTTAATATGATAGAGAACGCCATTAGTTCCAGCAGCCTGTACAGCCCGTGCTCCACCCTTAACTACTCCCAGGCAGCCATGATGGGACTTACTGGGAGTCACGGCAGCTTACAGGACTCGCAGCAGATGAATTACTCCAGCCATGGGAACATCCCCAACATCATTCTTACAGGTAAGGCACTTGCTGGCCTAAGAGAAAAGAGACCAGTAAAACCTTCTGTCCTTTTTGTGGCGTAATCGGTTGCTGGTGAGTGGAACAGGGAGGGAGTGTTGGAGCACAGTACGGCAGTGTTTGAATATAGACTATTCAAACATTCACGAATGTTGTGCTGATGAACAGGGCCAGGCTGACACCCTTCATTTAGTCACTTGCGGTGACGATGCTGCTTACTTCATCCCGGACCTTCTAAGACCACCTGTAATGGTGTGACAAGAATTCAGCCTTCATCTTCAGCTTCTCTGCCAACTCCTGGCTACAGGAGAAACCCTGCTGCCAAATGTGTGTATGAAAGCAAATATGGAAGTGAAGTGATTTCCCCCAGGATTGCTAACCAAGTCAGTTCAGTCCCCATTTCAGTTTAGGGTCCTTCTGGCATCATGTATGTTAAGATAAGGAGAGAGCTTAGGGAAGGGAGGAGTAAAGTGTAGCTTTGGCCTGACTGCACTCTCCATTTGGAATTTAATACCATTTTACTCCTAATCGTCCCTCTGTAAAGCTTTACAGACAAGGAGTCTTGTGGCAGTTTTAAAGACTAACAGATTTATTTATCGCATGAGCTTCCGTGGGAGAAAATCCCACCTCCTCAGATTTTTCTTGGGATTTTCTCCCCCAAAAGCTCATGCAATAAATAAATGTGTTGGTCTTTAAAAGTACCACAGGACTCCTTGTTTGTTTTGCTGAACTAGACTGACCCCGCTCCCCCTTTGGAATCTATAAAGGTTTATACCTTGTTTTTCTAATGCTCAAGCATTGGTGTAATAGTCATGTGACCGCGGTTTGTCACTTTCACTCCCACAAGACCTAACCCGACTTTTGCTTTGTGTTCAGCTGCTCATGATGATGTAACGCCCTTTAATTTAGGTTTTGGGATGCACTTTGACAAACCTGCAGTGCAGGTTAGGATCTACTTTTCTTTTTCAAATGTATCCTTGCTAATCCAGTAAGACACTCTGATCTGTTTGCAAGCTGTTTCCTCACTTTGTCTTTAGCCAGAAGATTGGGCAAAGAATTGAGGGTTCTGGTACTGAGCATCAATACTGAGACCCGTCTCCTCTCCTCTTCACTCTAGTGACAGGAGAGTCTCCTCCCAGCTTATCAAAGGAACTGACCAGCT
Organism: Pelusios castaneus; assembly: GCA_007922175.1. NCBI lineage: Eukaryota > Metazoa > Chordata > Testudines > Pelomedusidae > Pelusios > Pelusios castaneus. The sequence goes on from ML685800.1 coordinate 1,491,337, forward strand.
CTTTGGCAGGAGTTGGAGATGTCAGCTTTGATTCGGATTCCCAATTCCCTCTGGATGAACTCAAAATTGACCCTTTAACCCTGGATGGACTGCACATGCTTAATGACCCTGATATGGTCCTCACTGATCCTGCCACAGAGGACACTTTCAGGATGGACCGGCTGTAGACTGTGAGCCTGGGAATAAAAGGAGTTCCTGGAGCCCAGCTGAACTGAAGACTTCGATGGGTCAGCTATGTCAGATTAAAGAGTTACTGAGAGCAGTAGCTCCGTCGTGTACAACGTGTACAATGAGTAAGGCTTGTCGTTTTAGCTTGCAGTTCTGCAGACCCCTGTTCCCCGTGGCGCCGTATTTTATTCCTTATCTACTCATTGCAATTCAATGAGTGAGAAGTTTGCATTAACCGTCTCCCCTCCAGACCCCCACCAGCAAAGTTCCAGCATAAGGTCGTCCGTTTATCCTTTTGCACTAGAAGGGGTAGGCAAGGAAGGGTCAGAGTCAAGGGTGAGGAGAGCCTCTCTGTCAAATACCACATCATTGGCTGTTCCTGTTAACTGATCAACAGCCGTCTATCTCCCTGTGAGACTGAGGGGGGGACCTGACTGCTGCCCTCTCACTGACTCGAAAGCAAAGTACCGCTATGGCCGCCCTCTGGGAAATGAGGGAGACTTGGAATTGTGACTCTCCCAGGCTACTTTGTGACAGCTGCTTTGTAGAGTAAAATGCTTCTCCCTTGATTGATATGCCATATTTGTTTTCAGGTTTGTTTCCTTGACTGTTGTCCAGCACCCACTGCCTGTTCCATATGCCCTGAGCAAACTCGTGTACTTGGCAAAGCAGGAAAGCGGCCTGGCAGCCCAGTGGGCTCTCTGGAGCCGGTTATCCAAAAAAGTAACTGTAAACACTATTTCCAGAGCCTTTTCCTTTTTTTACATTTCTGAGCACACAAAAAAGTACTATAATTCATTACCTGGTGAGTGTGAAGGAGTGAGTGGAGCATTTTAAGCCACTGAAAGTATGTTGGTGGCTAAATTGCAGAGAATTTTATTTTTAAATTCTACTTCTTGTGTGAAATTCATGGGCACCAGGAAGGCCATTGTGTGGCAATGCCTAGCCCAAGTCATGGTAGCTATTTTTGATTATTTTTTTTTTAATTCTTGTTCATTGCCTATTAAATATTCTGTTTCTCTTATTTATGGATTTTTAAGTTAAGTATTTGGATATTAGAAAAGTAGCTGTACTATATAAAGCCAATTGAGGCACTCTGCATAATACTTATACAGTGCGTCCTTTGGCAATTTTATTCCAGAAATATTATATATGATATTTTTTAAACCAACTGGAAGTTGAAGTAGCTGCTGATCAGAAGTAAGGAAACCCAGGGCAAGTCTGTCAAGTGTTTGCCATTTTATGTATTCTCATTAGGGATACATACTCTTTGACAGGATTAGTGGCCCACTGAATAGGGGAAAAGGTGTAGTTGTGACTTTTATCTTGATTTCACTAAGGTTTTTGAGAGAGTCCCACATAAGTCTCATAAGCAAAGTAGTGAAATTTGGCCTAGATGAAATTACTAAAAGGTAGATGCATAACTGGTTGAAAAACCGAACTCTGAGCAGTCATCACTGTTTACTGGGAGGGCTCTAGAGGGTCGTGAGGTAATCAGTCCTGGGTCTGGTACTATTTCATTGGATAACAGAGCGGAAAGGAAGCTTATAAAATTTGCAGCTGACACCTAGCCAGAAGGGGTTACAGGCACTTTGAAGGGCCAAAATTAGAATTCAAAATGAATGTGAGAAATTAGAGAATTGGCCTGAAACCAACAAGATAAAATTCAAGAAAGAACAAGTGCAAAGTATTACACTGAGAAAGGAAAGATCAGTTGCACGGCTACGAAATGGGGAATAATTGATTAGGTGGTGGTGCTGCTGAGAAAAATCTGGAGGGTTATAGTGGATCACAAATTGAATATGATCAACAACGTGATGCATCTTTCAAAAAAAAAAAAAAAGCTGATATGCTGGGGTGTATTAACTGGAGCGTCACGTAAGCCAGGAGAGAGAATTGCCATGGTTTACCTGGCGCTGGTGAAACTGAGTACTGTGTCCATTTCTGAGTGCCACACTTTTGGAGGATGTGAATAAATAAAAATGTCCAAAGGAGAACAACAAAGATAGGTCAGGTTTCTAAACTTTATCCTGAGGAAAGGTTAAAAACCCTGGGGATGTTCAGTCTTGAGAAAAGATGACTGGGGAAGAAAGTGGGGCTGAGAAGTCTTCAACTCTGTTAATGGCTGTTATAAAGTTGTTCTCCGTGGCCGCTGCAGCTGGGATAAGAAATAATGGGCTTTAGCCCTTCTCAAGGGAAATGTAGGTTAGATATTAGGATAAAAAACTCTTGCCATGAGGGTGGGGAAGCTCCGGAACAGGCTTCCAGGGGAGGTTGTGGAATCCTATCGTTACCGGTTTTTAAGAACAGGTTGGACAAACTCCTCTCGGGGGTGTTCTAGGTTTACTTGGTCCTGCCTCAGCACAAGGGGCCTGGGCTTGATGACCTCACAAGGTCTCTTCCAGCCCTCTGATTCTGAGTCTCTGATTTTCCTTCTGTAACCCTGGGAAAAATCACTTGCTAGTAGTGAAGAGTGCAGTATCTCAGAGCATTCTGAGCCTCTTAAATTGATGATAGACTACACAGCTAATATTGATAATAGAGTCCACAGCTAATATTCTCTGGTACAGCGTAACGACAAACCACCTGTTGATTCTGAAATCTTGACTTCACTTAAGTGAAATGGCTGAAGTCTAGGTCCCTGACACTAGGTATTCTTTTACAAATCGGAGGAATTGTCTGAGAAATACAGCTGTTAGTGTTGTCTGTATTACACGATCATCTGCACAGTAATACACAACCCTCCTAGTCAGCAGAAGTTCAAATCAACAGGATTTAACTTGTACTAACAAAACAAATTGATTACAAATAGTATATGGATTGTGTTAATGAAGGAATTGCTGCTACAAACGAATATTTTCCTGCAGCTGAGGCCAAACATCCAAATATATTTTTGATAAATACAATCTCAAATTAAAAAGCCTTCTTAACTTAAAGACATCTTTTGTTTGTTTGGTTTTCTCCCCTTTCAGGAATGGTGTTTATTTTCCAACCTCTCCAAATTCTGGTCGTCTATTGACTGAGTCCACATTATCCTGTATTGCATTTGGTCAAAAAAAGCATCAGTTAGGATTTTTTTCAGTTGTGACATTTTTTATTGAAAAACATCCCCTCCACCTAATCACCCCTCCCCTGAAAAAACCTTTTTTTGGAGCAGGCTATGTAAATGCTCTTGACAGAAGTGGGCTCCCCCTAATGAGTTATAGCTAGGTTTCTGTGTGCTTCCAGAAATCTGTGCGGTGCTGTCCTTAAACTCACGGAGACACTGCTGAGCAGAATTAAAGGGGCTGCGTGTTTGCTCACATATTTGTGCCATTAGTTGACCACTTGCACTAAAAATGACGTGGGATTTTTATTTTTTCTCTCTCGTAGCTTGTATGTAAGCTTCTTGTTAGAAGATGGTTTTCTTTGGTTCCTCCCAACAAAATTGCAAGGCTGTCCTGCATCTCCATTTATAAGGTTCATCAACATTTAAGCCTGATGTTACATGTTATTCCCAGTGTCTGCATATTTCAAATTGTTAATGCTTTTTCCATTTAAAAAAAAAAAAGAACAAAAACCTCAAAGAGGAGGATATCCTTAAAGAACGTGAGTAATTTGGGCACAGATGATACGGAGTTCTTTGCTTCAAAACAGCCAATGGTACAGTGTGACTTGAGTATGTTTTGTGCAGTTTACTTAATCGCCTTGACCGCACCGCTAGTTCATTGATTGGGTCTCTGTCTATATCAACCTCTTGTTCAGATGTCTCTTATGCGTATAATCCTTGTCTGTGATGATCTGTTTCTTTTAAAAATCAGAGTCACTTAAGAGTGAAGCATCAAGTTAGAAGTTTACAGACTCCTGACTGGATAGTTTTACAGGGAGATATCGCTCAATGCTACCTTCTATTTTTTTTTTTTTTAAACTACATGTGTATATAGGAGAGCTGTTTGTTAAACTTGTAAGTAAACATTTAAAATGGCCTTAATTTAAAAAGAAATATAAACCCATCAAGATGCAATTTTCAAAAAAACAAACAAAAAACGTGTGTGTGGGAGGAGATGAGGGACCATCTAGTTAGGGGAAATTTTTGTGTGTTTCTTTTCTGGCGTGGGAAAGTGAAGAGAGAGGTCATCATAAAAAGAGATGATGGATATGTATGAAAGAATGTGCTTCATCTCTTCAGCCCCAGTAGGGGCAGGCTAGGTGCTCGAATTTTTAACCCTTTGAGAAGCAGAGTGGTTATTTTAATATAGTGTCAGTAACATTTCACTAGTTTCTGCACTTTGCTCCCCGGGAGAGTGGCCGGTTGGCAGCAGCATGTCTGCCCCAGTCTAGTAGTCTAGTAGAAGAATATTTTCCCTTAAATCGGATTTTTTTTATAACAGTTGTGTATGAGTTTACATTATTTTAAACAATAAATGCGTAAAGTTTTCAAGTTCAACACAGGGTGGATACCCAGTGCTTTCAGAAGACAAGTAGATTTGTATTTAATTTTCAAGTGTAGTAATATCTATTGCATTTTCTTTTCTGCTTATGAGGGCGATAGGTGGAAACACATTAGCCATTACAGTAAAGAAATGCATGATGCTCACACAGATACTTATGCGAGGATGGGAAGAAAGTGCGTTGCTTGCGGGGAGATAAGATGAAAAATTGGAAGTATTATATTAGACCTAATTGTTCCAGCGGTAAATCACTGTTTTAAACGGTCTCATGTCTCAAAGGGTTAATGTCCAAATATATACCTGCTGATTGATTTCTGTATAGCTACATTTTTATAAGAATTTCCCAAGACAGACTGTTGCATTTGACAATACTTCGGGGAAGTAATAGGAATAAACTCTCAATGTATAAAATACTGTGATTTAAAAGAAAAGTGGACTTCTGCTATTTATTGCAGCTCAAGGAGTGGGGGGAGGGACGGGGACGAGAGACGTTCTTTTGCATTGTATATACTGCTGCCTTCTGCATTCTCTTTAAAAGCGGATCCGCAAAGGCTGCGTTATGGTAGTTCTGCATGGTTGACTCAGGCATCATCGCACATGTCTGTCTCACTACGGCTTCTGCGTGCTAGAGAACATTTTGCCGGTGTTCCTGAACTGTGCAACACCCTCTCCTGTACAGAGAGAACCTTTACTTTAAAAAGAAACAAGGCAGAAAGGATGAGGTTGACTTTTCATTCTGAAAGAAACCATTGATCATTTATGTACTCTTTTTTGTTTTCCTTTGAAACAAAAAATTGTGCCTGAGAAAACTGGTGTAAACCCTCTTAACAAAGGTGGGTGCTTCAAATGCCCTGGTCGGTGAATAGAGCCGCTTAGTTTATAGTAATCAGTACAGGATTTTTTTAATCAACTTCCACCTCAGAGTAAGGTATGAATTGGTATATTTTTCAAAGCTGTATTTCAATAGAAGTGGTATTTACGATTTGTCCATCCCTTGTTATAAGGTATTACTCAATTTGGAAATCACCTCAATGTACAATATGGAAGAGGAAAACCCCTTCATCATACAGTAGGTTAAAATGTACTCTGCTTTAAGGATGACAGCATTTATTACTTTGAGAAATGGACCCCCTGTCACTGTGATGGCAACGTGAAAGAGCAGTTAGCATTTATTATATGTATATGTTCTCTTTTTAAAAAAGGAAAAAACCTTGTAGTGTTCCTGTTATTTGTATTTTTAGTTGCTTACTATTTATACTGCGCAGTGTAGGCATGGAGTGCATGTCAGTTTTCTCTGCGGGCACCATGATGACATTACGATAACTGTGTATTATAAATCATTTTTACCTTTTTAAACAGAATCATTGTGTGGAATTTCTATACTGCAAAACAAAACACTACATTAAGTACTATATTCATTCGTGTTATTTATTTTTTTGTGGGTGGGAGGGGGAGGTTTTAACTGTGGTGTATATTGCCTTATATGTGGGCTTGACCAATTTTATCAAAATAAAGGCATAAAGGGGTAAAATATGCTTACTGTCTTATTCAGCAATACAAGGTGGGGCTGTTGCAGGGGAATCTGCAGAAAAATGTGTTGAAGAAAGCATAGAATGGGGAGCAAATATATATTGTATAAAACCTTTACAGGACAGGACAGCCAGCTATATAATATGATAAGAAATAACAAGGATCTTAGCGCAATTGAAAGGTTATATGGCAATTATTACGCCAATCATTTTGTAGTGACTAGACCAACCTGGCCCAGCACAAGCATGATATGTTCTACAGAGGGTTGGGGGCGCTCAGTCTAGCAAATTTTGGTTTGGTTGCTCCCCAAGAAATCTATTCTCACGTGCTGTGTTGGTTGCAGGAACTTGACAGACGGTAAGGTTACTGCCTTTGCAAGAGGTTGCTGTGTGTTTTCTGGGTCTGAAGTGCCAAGGATACCCTGGAGCTGTGCGCTGTGCTGGGCGTTGCTGGAGGCCGCAGACAAGTCAGGCAGTAAGGATTGTCAAAGGACATAAAAGGTGTATTCTAAAAGGAGAGAGGACAGGAAGAACTATAAGAGGCTGCGAATCAGTTTGCACATGCTGTATATTTCCAGATTCCAGGGGTGGGAGGGCTGTATTTTAAAAGCTGCACCAGAAAATTGTCCCTAATACAAGACTTCTGATAAGTGTTCTTCCTACGTGATAGTTTGACCTCTCCCTATACACCTCCCACACATTTCAGTCTGTGTTCAGTTCGTCCTACAATGCTGAAAATCTAAGGAGGCACGTTAAAGAAACAGACTTTATTTGCCACCATTATGTTTCTTTTCTCCTTGCAGTAGCATTGCAGGAATGTACACAGATCTGAAGAGTCTCCGTGACGAAGCAGGTATAGCAGAACCGTGACGTGGGGAGCCCACACTGTATTGTGGTGTGATCCATGATAACGGCTGTCATGGCTTTCCATTTCTTTGCCGTGGAGTAGTGTTTCTTCTAATTTTGTCCCCCTCTAATTTTCAATACCAAAACATTAGTTCAGGTGCATTTATTGATGCTTTCTAGATGCAAGTGGAATTAAGAGCTTGCCTGCTCGGTGCCTGTGCTCTCCTAGATGGCCTGGGGAAATATCAGCTCAGAGGCAGGTGTCTCAGGTCCTGCAGCCTAAAATGTGCAGTGCCATGAGATCAAGCATTGACGAGGAAGCGGGGTGCAAACTTGCTCTGCAGTGTAATCTGCAGGGAGACCCGTTAGTTGTGCTGCATATAGCAGAGTATATGCGGTAGTGTATTTTAATTGTGAGCACTGCCTCGTGTCACGATTTACCAACAACCGTGTGCTCTAGATGGAACAGGGAGCTCAGTGTATTGCTTTCTTCTGGCCTTGGTTTGGGGCACTCACCACGGTTAGTACACACGCCTTCACTCTAAGAAAGGCACCTGGCAGACGCTACTGGAAAACATCTGTACAGTGGCCGGTACACTTTAAAAAGCAGGGAAGAATTGCACGTAATAAGACTCCTGATCTGTTCAGGTTATTACAGCCAAATATTATTGCTAGCTTTTTATGGGGGTGTTTTTAAAGACACAAAAGGGCATTAGTCACCCAGCTGCCATTGAAAGGCCGTGGGAGTTGGCTGTGCTGTTTGCATATGTAAAACTCCCCTTAGATGCAGAGTGACGCAGTAATTGGGTGCTAGTAATCAAAACCAGAGTGGCTTTTAATGTAAAATATAACGTAAATCCCCTAGCAAGAGAGCAGACCTACACATGCTGTTTACTACTTACGTTCTGACGTCTGCTGAAGGAAATGCTGGCATCTCCTCCGTTGGAGCATAATGAAACCGTTGCTTCGTTTAGAGTCTAGTTAGTCTTGTAGGTAAACGAAGGCGAGAGACGTGTATACATAGATTTCATGTCATTTTAGCTTGATTCTTTGGTGCTGAAATGCTGGATTGTATGTTAAATAGCTACAGGCGAGGGGGCAAATTATGTATGTTGAATTTCTGACTTGCAATTTCCCCTTGCTGGGGAACCAGCCAAGTGACATCATCTTAGCATTTACGGGTAGAGCTGAAGATCCGATTTTCTGTTTACTGCATTTTAATCTGGTACATGGTCTAGCTTTAATGCAGTACCGTGATTCAGCAGAGAAAACATCTGTGGTGAGAGATCTTTGTAGAAACAAAACATAAAACCTTAATGCCTCTTAGGCAGTCTCCAGCAATCTGCTGGGAAGCCACATGGCCCGTTACGTAGGGGGCAGGTTAGCGGTATCGGTTCTGCTGAGCGGGCAATAATAGCTTTCTTTGGGGTTGCTTTGCCTGTGTTTCCAGAGTCCCAATCCAATCCCCGGTCGTTGTCATAAGGGCTGTGATGTCTTCTGGCTGCAGTTTACTATGGACCTCTGCACTGAAAGGTGCCAGATGTGTCCAGCTGTGTTGGGCAAGGACACTTACTGGACAGAGCTGGTGTGTCACTCAGCAGTGAAGGGCTTGGTTGGTATCTGAGAAAATAACCAAGCTTCATGTAACAAGCGCTTTCCAGGCAGTGTGATTGGGGGAAATGAACATCTCTTTTGATGCTGCAATTGATTTCAGTGTCTGGTTTATCCAGTTACACACAGCTGCTTCTTGGTAATTTGATGAAAGCGCTTGGCAATCAAAAGGGGCTGCGTTCTCTGTTGGAAGGAAAGTTGAGTTCTGGAGAACACAGCAGAACAGTGAAGCTGTTTCGCTGTGCACAGAGAGATCTGGCTTGCCCTGACTAATGAGAACTTACAGTAGCTAATGAGATGGTGGCAAAATTTTAATCATTAAAAGAACAAACACCACATGAATCATTAACTTGGCTGGGGTTAGCCAAAACCCTCAGGAAGCTGTGACTGTAGCATCTGGACTCACGGCAGTTGTTTTTTTCATTATTGTCATGTACTCGCATGTTGCAAGCAGGAGTAAATTCCTGGAGACCTCAAACGACTTTCCACACTCTCGTGGCGGGATGGAAGTGAAGAGGCCAGTCTTAACTAATTTACTTCTTCATTTTGCTTTCCTGCAGTCATTCTAACTTACAAATTTGTACTTTTTAAATTTGCTGAGAGTGTTGAATATTTGTGTGGTTAAAATATACAAGTGCGGGGTACAAATGAGTGGAAGGCAGCTCTACAGACTGGCTGTAAGGGAAAAAATGAATGACAAATTGGGTTATATGGCCAAAACATGGTCCACGCAGGAGCTGGGGGGGGGGGGGGTGACGTGTAGGCAGTCACGGCTTCTCAAAACACCCTTCAAGCATTAGAAAGCTAGAATCCAGTCATCTACCATGCCACTTTGCCTTGGAGAGCGAGAGAAAGAATGAGTTAGCATTTTATGGTTCTGCAGGTTCTGTATTAAATGAGCTCTGGATTTTGAACATGGAAATGTAAACTAAATCCAGCAACCGCTGAAAGCTAATGATCTCTTTTAAATGGGTTAGCTCTCAACTAGCAATTTGCGATTTGTCTGTGCAGAGGAGTGTTTTTCTGAGCGGGGGTGCTTGGATTCTTCCCTCTCCGGGAAACAGATGTCTCCTACCCTGCCTGATTGGAAATGAGGAGTGAGCCGCAGAGCTGGCGCATTAGCATGCACCCTTTGGAAGAACTGGGGGTGCTCATTACTGAGTAAAAGAAGGCTTCCCACTCATACATCCACCGTGCAGCTTGTCAGGCAGGGATGTCGCTTCCTACCTGTAAAATCTGGCTCTCAAACTTTGCAGCCAGTGGTGTGTGAACATGATGTACTCCAGCAGCTCCATCTTTTGGTCAGCAGCGTGTTAGTAAATTAAGCGATTGGGTTTAAAAATTCTATTTTGAATACAGAATCCTCTCCATTATTTTGGGGCAGCGCTCCTAGAATCGAATGGCGTTCTCAGCATTGAACGTGTGCCGTGGTATAGATCGAATGTCCCACATCTGCAGTGACCAGAAGCTGGAGTACAGGACGGATCCCAGCACCACATGGGGGTAGGATGCTGGGTCTGAGCTGTCGCATGAGTTTTCATGGGAGAGAATCCCACTTTGTCAGACGCTTTGAAGAAGTGGGATTTTCTCCCATGAAAGCTCATGTGATAAATAAATGTTAGTCTTTAGCAGTGCCCCAGGCCTCCTTGGTTTTTTGGCTGATCTAGACTAACACGGCTCCCCCTTTGGAATGGGTCTGAGCTGTGAACCTTGCTAGTGTTGAGAGTTTCTTCCGACAACGTCTTTTGCATCCTATGCTGATGCGTAGCTTGACTAGGCGGAATTAGGTGCTTGCTCCATGTTACTGAATTTCTTATAGCCCTTTGCTTGCATTTGTCTAATCCTGAGATGGAGCGTGTCATCTCTTGTAGTATTTTCCTACTTCGTGGTAGGTGAGTCAGAATGTTAGAATGGATCTGAGCAAGTTGGATGTTTAATGTGCTAGGGAGTGAGTGACAAAGGCTGACTCGTGATATTTTTCCTTTAGGCTGTTAAATATGTTAAAATTCTAGGTATCTGTTTTAAAAAGCGACTCAAAAATCCTAGGAGTCTCTCTCTCCTTCCTCCTATTAGTTTCTGGAGAGCATTCAAATTACCAGTGTTTTTCAGCAGTTAGTGGATCAGGGAACACCTGAACATATTAATTACTTTGTGGAACACCTGATGAAAGCATTCCCCAAAACGCCAGTAACAGCGGCGGGAGATTTAAGATGTCTCAGTTGCACCAAAATTTCCAGATGTGCATGCGTCAGTGTCTGCCAGCAAGTCCCTCCTCCCGACTCAGCCCCCCTACAGGGAGGGGTTGGAGGGGGTCACAGAACACCTGCTCTGTGCCTGTCTGAAACACCGGTTGAGAAACACTGAATTAGATCACAATAAGAAAAAAATTCTTTGCATATCAGTTCATTTGGGTTTGGGGGTTGCAAAAATTAAACTGCAGCTCCTATTAACATAAGCTCTTCTCTGCTGCTCCCATCCCTTGGCAGTTTACATTCTTTACCTGAAGAAAGGAATCTGAGCCTCATCTGCATGCTCTTATTGAGACGAGTGACATGCTCGCTCCCTCTCGCTCAAAATAAATAAAATGCGCAGATCAGACGACAGAACCAGCTGGTGATTATACTGAAAAAGATGCAGATCTTAGAATCACAGAAATGAGCAATGGTGAAGTCCGCCTCGGTTTTTCCAGCCTAAACTCTTTGAGGCAGCCGATGTCTCATTTTGTGCCTTGAAAGGTGCCAAGTCTGCTATCAGCAAATGCTCTTTGCTAGTGCAGGACTCTTCTCTACATTCAGATTGTCGGTAGTATTTTAAATGTCTCAAGGGCTTTTATCACTTCGGCTGGCGGACGATCCTGAAGCCGAGGAAGAAGAGCACTGATTTGGGTCGTGTTGGTCCGAGACTGCTGTGCTGTAAAGCACCTCAGAACCACACTCCATCTCAGTTGAATCCAGTATCAATTGCTTGACTAAGCCTTTCAAAACACTCATTCGTGTGGATGTTAAATGTTAAAAACAAAATCAAAACTCCCAACCATTAAACGTTTCAGAAAAAGCACACCGAATGAATTCTGACAAAGGGAACTTGTTTTTGCAAGCCCTAATTATATAGTAAACTTGAAACAAAGCCTTTTTTAATAATTGCAGTGAGGGTTTTTCAATATCAACACACAAAGCAACAGGAAAAAGATGTTTATGGGGAACACGGTGGATATGGTTCCTCTCCCCACCCTCCCCATTGGGAGAGGGGAATTTCCTGCCATGTGAAGTCTGCTAAGATTTAAAAAGATGACCCTGAGATATGTGCAGATTCATGTGAATTGTGTTTCTCTTTCTTACACTTGTGATGCAAGTTGTTCCCGAAAAGCTTAAATTGTCGTAACTCAGAGTAACTGATAGAGGAGTGGGTTTCATCAGGTGGCAGGGGTTTTATGTCTGTAATGACGCCTGGCTAAATCTATGGAGGTAGGGTGAGGCTTATTTGTCTGGTTTGAAGCCAGTCTAGTCTATCTTGTTTCACTTTGGAAATCAAAGTGCAGAGCAATTTACTGAGAGGCTTCTCCTGGTGTCTGCTTTCAGACACTCCCTTCTACCCTGCCTTCAGAATTTTGTATTTATACAGTAAATGAAGTGTAAAGTTCATTTGGACATGTCCTCTGGATTATTCAGTCCAATCTTTTTATACTATGGCTTAGAAAATGGGAGTTGTTTCCATTTATAAGTCGAGTGCAGGGCTCATTCCAGCCACTAGTAATAGTATATCAGTATTTACATCAGACATTTTAGGGGTTTATAACTTGTATGTAGAAATTAACTCGGGTTGGAAATTTACCGTACTTGGGGAAACATTTATTAAATTCCATTCTGCCTATTTGTTGGTGAAGAAAAAGAAAGTTAGTAATTAGTAGCTGACTTTGCTTTCCATAATGCCACAAGAGTCATGGTTTGCGAGGAAAAGGTAATCATCTGGCCTAATTATTTTTGGAATCTGAAAGAAAATGAATTAAACATTAGGAAGTAAAGTGGGTGGAAAAAATCTCCCTGTATTTGCAGAGTAGAAGATAAATATAAGTATTATATACATATATCAAACATATAGTATTTATGGGACAAAGTATTGAGGGGAAATAAGACTCACTTGAGCAAATCTTTCTTTACTTACTGAATCCTAATATTTATGGCAAACCTAGATGGTCCATGTGATGTACATGTATAAATACATATACACATCAGCATTATAAAGCTTAGCCATTTAAAATATTGTATTTCAGTCAGTTCTGGGGAAAAGGACAGTAGATGTTAATGTTGTGTTTTCCTTTGAAGGGAATTGGAAATTGTCATTTTTATTTTATCCAAGCGGGGTGCCCGTATTTGATTGGACTCCTTTTTAAAAGAACTGCAGATTGAATGCAATAGGAAAGTACTTATGAAGGAAAGGTTTGATTTCAATAAAGTTAAATCCAGCCGCTTCTGGCAGCTTGTCTCACAGACTGGCAGCTAAAAACAACTTCATGTCGTTCACTGAGTTTGGGGGAAAACTCGTTGGATTTATGTATTTTCGGAGACAGTATAATATACTGTTCTTAATGAGCTAAACTTTTCTATCAAAGTAACTTGTGGATTATTTCACTGATATATGCAAATCCTATATTCAACTACAGCTTTGGTGCCCCAGGAACTCTGGAGACATTCTCCCTGCAACATAGAAGTTTAATTTATTGTGCTTATCTATAGGTAAAGTGGAAAACTGAAGTTGACTTTACGTGTTTGCAATCTGAGAAATGATGTGAAAAAGCAGCTCAGCTAACTGTACATTCTTTTCAATCTTTTCTTTCTTGTGGGAAGGCTCTTGTCTTTGTATCTTTGCATTATTTGTAAATGAAATGTAATAAAGTTCAAATGTTTTCGTCTCTGGCTGCTCCGCTTTTCTTCCGGAATGGTTTTCTTACTGAAGCTTTTTAACGTTTAGGTGGTTTTTTAAAAACGTATTTTATTAATATTTACAGGAGACCATGGGGGAGGAATTGTTGTTGCTGGCTAATGTAACTCCTCATGCTTTTGTGGATCTGCACGCCGAGAGTGATGTAGGGAACGGAGTCTCCTGAGCGTTGAGATAAGAGCTCCGGGAAGATGATGAAATGTTGTTAGCCCTCAGCACGGGCGGCGACAGTGGACTGCTCTGTCCTGCCCTTTTTTGCTGGGACGTAACCCAAGGTTCTGCCCACTCGTGCTGTTGACCAGCCTGTTGTGAGGTTTGGAAATGTGGGGTGTCCCGACTGAATTCTGAATCTGGTGAGTTACAGCTGGCTTAGCTGAACCCCCCTGCAGCTCTGCAGGCGGCGGTGGTCTTCCTGATTTGACTTACTGCCGCTGAACTACATTGGTTCTTGCCGCACTGGCCACATTTCACTAGTGGGAGCACGGATCCTACAGAGCCTTCCCAGCTCAGCGTCCTGTGAAACAGCAGGTAACCGGGCCAGGTCTGAGATGTCCGAAAAGGTTCTAAAAACACAAGTGCTCTGAGCGCCGCTACGCATGTTGTACGGCAGTGATCTGTAGATAAACAAGCAGAGTCGGGAGGTTTTCCCCAGCTGGCAGCGTCACAGACTCCACCTTGGATCTAAAATAGTTGCTGGCACGATTTAGAAGACCATCTTGTTGATGCACAGAGCAAAATACACCCAAGCGTGGTCTCCCCCACTGTATTGGCTCTGCGGTGCTGAATGCAGGCAGGCCAAAGGAAGTGTGTTAGGAGAGGGGGGGCTATGGATATAACAGGAGTGGGACCTTCTTGGTTTTCTTTCCTGGTATCACAGAGTTCCTGGGTCACCTCGGACAAGTCACTTCACCTCGCGCCTTACTCCATCCAACGTGTGGCTGAGCCATCATGTGTAGGCGCATCGCTGGTCTTCGTTCATTAATGTTCAGAAGTGCTATGGAATTTGAGTATTACAGAGCAAGAAGGGGGCTGTATTTGTCATTTTTAAACTGCACCTGCACTTCTAAAAGTTCAAATAGTTTGCTGGGTTGAACCCTCAAGCGTACGCACATGCGCTAAAAGCTGGGTGCAGACAATAAACGCAGTGAACCCTACTTTACACATTGGTTGTTCAAAGTGAAAGACGTTCCTAAGCCCTGGTAAACGGAGCAAGTTTTCTGTTGGCATTACCGAGGTAATCCGTAAGTGGGATATGGTGAGCAATTATTAGCTCTGGCATGACAGCTTTTACTGAACCCTCCCAGGAGAGAATTGGCCTCTGTTACATTTTGGTTTATTCCTGTTTTTGAGAGGTGAATTGATGGAGGTTCAGTTCTAGCCAGAATTCAGCAGCAGCCCTGATGTTACGGTGCTGAGGTGCCGTTTCGTTTGTACGACGCGTGTGTATTGCCTTGTGAGAGACGCCACCCACGGTGGATGAACACAAACACACACGCCTTCTGTGCATGTAAATGAAATGATTCATTCCCTGCGACAGCAGCCATGCTGAAGATGTATTTAGTTTTTCAAAGGACATTGTGGAATCCACATCTCTTGAACGGTTTGAAACTAAATGGGACAACTCCTGAAGAACAGATGTTTTTTGAACAAACCTGCTCATGGCCCTGCAGATGGACTGATGGGCTTTTCCCTTCACTGAGGTCTCAAAGGATCATTTGTTGTTGACGTTTTAATCCCTCTTTTCCTGCTCCACTCCATCTTGCACAGGGATTTTAAAAATTACTTACAACTCTTCAGTCCTTGTTTTGGGACGTTACTCTTCCGCATTTTGTCCTCTGGTGGAAACACAATTTGGTTGGCTCGGGTTTTTCATGGTAACTTTAAAGGGGCAGAGGCACCTAACTGGAGAAATCCCTGTCCCGCTGTCCAGATGTCTAGAAGAATGAAACTAGACGTAGCAACTTCGCTGGGTCCTTTGTACAAGGAGAGGAGGAAGAAGAGGATAGTGCTGTGTGCTTGGTGACTGCTGTATTGCACCAAGCGGTCCTGTGATCTGATTCACATGCTGGGTTACGGGCCCTGCATGACGGACGTCGCATCTTGGATGCAATATCCTTCAAATGCCAAAACTTGTCAGACCTGGGCTTCGCTTTGTGGGGTTTGAAGCTTTTGCACTCTTGGCTCATTGCTGAAGAACATTCTGATAAGCTCTGGGTCTTTGTGGGAGAGAGAAAACACGCGGTTCTCACAGGTCTGACACACTTGTGCTTGGTTACATGGGGACAGTCAAAAGAGGCAGAAACCATTCATTATCCCCTGGGCTGTTTCTAGGAGTGGCTGCCCAGAATAGCATGGCCGGAAGGAAGATATGATGTCCTGTCTGGCTGCACTGGGGTTGTGATCTGCAGCATTCACAGAATGCAGTTCTGCAAACCAGAGCATGGCACTACCGAGTGGTCAAAGACCTTCCCTGTTTGTGGCCTTGCCACTGGTCAAAGCTAGTGTGCTAAACAGGGGACTGGCCATTACATCAACTGCTCTTCCCCACTGGCTTCCGTCTGTACTCTGATCCCCACCTGCAGAAAGGGAAAAGGCATCCAAAGGGGCCTTCCAGGTGAGTGGTCTGGGCAAATTCAGCATTCAGCCTGATTGTTTATCTTGAGAGAGACTCACTCGCTCAGGTGTTTGGGGGGTGCACCTACAGCTCCCCCAAGGGATGGCGTGAGAGGTGAGACGTGTGTGGGGCGAGGAAGAATGTTGGAGGGAAGCGCTGAGATGTGGGGAGGAAGTCTTCGGAGTGGGACATCCCAGGTTGCAGGCTCTGAGATGTTTTGACTGCACTTGTTCCCACACAGGCTCGCCTCAGCTGACCTCACCAGCGGAAGTCAGTGTGACTTTCAACAGCTGAGAACAGAAACCCCACCTAAAACCCTTGATCATCCAGCGCTGCTCAGCTGCTGTCAATGTCTTGTAGGGCCGGAGAGGGAGAAGGGAAAGGAACAGCTTAGGTTATTTTATGAACCCAGAACTGCAGGGACGCTGCCACCATGCGGCCAGGCTGCAGTGAGGAACCAGCTGGAGACTCTAGCCACCTCTGCACAGTGAGAACTTCCTACCGTTTTGACTGGACTTCGGCTTTTTGCTCCAGTTCATCCTCCCACAGTCTTTTCACCTCAGTTTCACTCACCAGCTGTGCCCCTCTCCCTCCGCTCAGCTGCAGCATCCCTGCTCCCCCATTTAACTTGCTTCTTCCTAACTAAGTCCAGAAAAAACGTTTGTCTTGTGTAGTGAGCATGTGAGTTCTTTGGGTAGGGAATGTCTTACTCCATGCAGGGCCTACAAACACCTTCTTGGGGAGTCTTAGCTACTACTGCAGCTGGTCAGCGGGGGAGATTTAAACAAGTCAGTGATCAAGTACATAATTCTGTTAAGTGTTGTTTATTATCCAAATGACTCCAGAACAAAGGTGCCTTTGGTGTTCCTTCAGTAAGTCAAACGTCATGCCATCGCTACGCTGTGCACCCTTTTCAGACTGACGCTTTCTGGCCTGCCCCAGTGATGGGATGTAGTCGAAGAGGACGACTAAGAGGCTTTGGCACCCCAAGCGAGGGGACAGTCACTCAAGCAATTGCAGCCAGAGCAGGTAGCGTCTCGGCATATCTGTTTCCATGCGGCGCGGAAGATTAGTGTTAACAGCACTTTTGGCTTCTATTCACACTTCATTTATGAATCTCCTTCCATCACCTAAAATCTCTGCAGTCCCAATATGCTTTCATAGCAGTTAGAGACTCGGTGGTGTAGAAAAATACCAAGTAGGCTACTGTACAGAGTGGAGCGGTAAATTACATGTAATTATTTATACCGTATATCAGGCTTGCAGAAGTGGATAGCTGGGTACCTTTTAAAAGCAAATTTTGATGGACAGACATTTAAGCCCTACGCTGGTCCAGCTGACTTCGCAACATCTCATAATCTTCAGGGATGGTATCTGGAGGGGATGAAATTGGAGCGAGTGTAGATTAAATGAGAAGCAGATTAAACCACTAACGTGAAGTAACGGCACGGCCAACGCTGTTGTGTGCAGACAGAAATCAAACAAGCCCCGAGAGATCGGGAGAGATCAGAGGAGGCTGGGAACCTCCTTCCAGGAAAGGCCAAGCAGGATTCGAAGGGAGTGGGTTTGCTGCCTGACCAAGCGTAGGGATTGCCAATGGTGCTGTAGCTGGGCTCAGGGGAAGGGGATGCATTGCGTCTCCCTCAGTTCCCTGCAGTTTTATTGAAATTGAACGTGGCATCAGTAGTGCTGCTAAAGAATTGATGGCAAATTTCACCCCAGAGCTGGACGCATTTTAATAATGGATGGGCCAGCCCTGTCTAAACGTATTTCATTGGCGGGGGATCCCATAAGTGCCTCACCAGCTCGGACACATGAAATAGGTTAATCTTGGTCCAACAGAGAAGTGCAGCCGTCCCTTGGGAGGGACGGGGACAAGGGGCGGTGCCGTCATTTGTGAAACAGCTGCCATAAGTTGGATGGGGGAATGTTAAATTCTGCCGTCCCACCGCATGATCTGGGTTACACAGGTGCCCTTTAGAGTAAAACGCAGCTTGCGTTGCTTAATCTCGCCAAGCAGGCACCACGGCTGCTTTGTTTTCCAGAGAGAGCAGGCAGCCACGCACCAGCCGATGGGAGCAAGATGCCGGTCAGCACAGGGAATCACTCACCGTTGCAGCGGTAACGCAGGTTGGACCAGATGATGTTCTCCTGTGAGAAGCAGAAGACGCCCAGACGCCCTCCTCGCATGGTTGTGTCCAGGACGACCCCGGTATCTGCTACCATTTCAGGGCCCTCATAGAAGCGAGCTCTGGAAGGACGGGGTGTACCTTGTATTACAGACCTAGCCCTAGTGAAAGGGATTGCCTTTCCCAGGGGAGGAGGGAATGTCCCCCTTTCCCCTAAGCTGGGCACGCTGGATCTCCTTAGAGCGCAGTAAGGAGAGGGCCGTGCTGTTTGACTTTAAACAGGAGTTGACTTTCTCATGTGGCTCCTCGGTTTTTAATTGCACTTAGTGCAATTTTTGGATCGACTTTCGCTCACCCTGCAAAGGGAACAGAGTACGCCCTGCTCCTTACCTGATGTATCCAACTTGAGGCCGGTGCTGTAGGAACCAACGATACGAGGTCTTGTCCTTCCAGCCGGAATTCCTGGGGTCTTTCCAGAGCAGTTTGACCTGGTCCGTGGTGTCTCCTGTGTGCCAAAGGGAATTGCGGAGATATTCCCCCGGCCCTGTTTTAGATTTCACTGCCTGTTGGAGGAGAGATGGGCGTGGTCATGCCGTGGGAACACGAGGAAGCTAGAGTTGCACATTTGTGCCTTCTGTTTCATAAAGAGCAACTCTGGCCAGAGTGACAGCCGGGCTGGAGTGTCGTCTCCCTTCCCCACATCGCGTGCTTGATTCTAGAAACACCTGAGCACCGTGCCTGCCGCAGTAAGAGATGTGGTGAGAACAAAGCCAGGGCTGTTGGAAGTCCCCATGGTGTGTGTCTTTTGTGGAGTTACCTTCAGCTGAATTCCAGGCTGTGCTACAGCTCGGAAGGGGTTCGCCTGCCAATATGTCTGTTCTGTCTGCTTCCACATCACCACGTAGAAACTGGAGCTGTCCTGGTAGCCGAAGATAAAGCCAGCATAATCGTCGTCCGTGGCAGTGTTCACATGGAAGGTGCCCTCGAAATCCACCCCGTTGAATGCGGTGTAACCTCAACCCAGGGAAAGGGGGAAAGAAATAACCGTCTCTCACAAGCTAGGAAACCAAACAGCACAGTCCCCCAGAGTCTGAACCATCCTGGTGGGATCCATGCTTTCCCTTCATGGGCTTAATCGAGAGACTCCCGGAACTCTCTCTCCCGCTATTCGCCTAGCGTTAGGTCCAAAGGGTGGAGCAAAATTGGACCTTCTGCCCAAGGATCTAGTTTGGATAACATAGCCGTTGAACTGTGAAACTGTCCTGTTCTGGGTTTTGCTAAGAAAAATCCCTTGTTTTATTGCTCCCAGCTGGCTTATTACGGAGCCAGAGCATTCAGGACAAGAATATTTTTCCTCCAGCGGAGGGAATTTGTCTGAACAGTTAAAACAATCTCTAAAATGAAAATCTTTGAAAATGGTGCTGAATAGAGGAATTGCACCTGTTAGTAATGTCCTATGAGGACAGAGCTGAGTGCCTTACCCACAGCCAGGCCGGGATCGCTGTTCATGGTCTGGACGATTTCCATGCCCTGTGAATGCACGTGTTAACTCGTTACTGTCTGCGATGGAAAAGGTTAATTGTCACATGGCCTCGGGGTGCAAACATGCTCCCGCTCTGAGGAGATAGCAAAATCCCACCCAGGGGAGATGGAGCTGCAGAGGGATCATTCTAAGCACCTGAAGATGTGCTCTAAGCCCCACCCTAGAGGGGCAGAAGCTTGTGGGGAGATTTTGATATTTACTACAGAGAAAGTGGCAAGTTCGTGAAGCCCCAGCAGAGCTGCCCCCCAGGGGGCTCCAGCCACGTCTCTCCTGGCTCTCCCTTGGCAAAAGCAATTGGGCAAAGGGTAGGGGCATGTTCCAGCCTTACGGGTCATTATCCTTCTCCCTCCGGCCCCCAATCCCATTGAACCGGCCAAGGAAGAACTGGGGTTTGCAGCTCTAAGTCCATGGCACGTGAATTCCCAGCCCCCCCTCGCACTAGACATGGAGCCAGCTCCTACCTGATTGAGGACAATCCAGTTAGGGTCAATCTGTGCATCGCCCTCAGGGTCCAAGACAACTGTCTGAAAAGCCCTGAAGTCTGTCAGAGTCACCTCTGCGTTCTCTGGGCATACGTCGATTCTGTCAATCACCCGGTCCATGTCAAAGTCGCCTTCACAGATATCCCCCACACCATCCTCTGTGAGAGGGGAGGATGAAAGGCATTGTCTCCCCTTCTGCAATGGCAGCCTCTACCTGCCCCCCCAGCTCCTTCCACCCACTCTTCAGCGTGCTTGTATCTACGCCATGTGCTGATAA
Organism: Pelusios castaneus; assembly: GCA_007922175.1. NCBI lineage: Eukaryota > Metazoa > Chordata > Testudines > Pelomedusidae > Pelusios > Pelusios castaneus. The sequence continues at coordinate 1,511,904 of ML685800.1, forward strand.
TTGGGCCTACACATTCACCCAGCTGTGAAAGGTCACAAAATGTCTCAACCACCTAGAACAGTGGAGTCAAACGTGCGGCCCGCATGGGTTCTGCCAGCCCAGGATTTTCCCCACATAAATCTGTTAAGACTGAGCTATATTCAGCATATCAAATGAAAGATGCATAAAGATTTACCCAACTTCATTAGAGTAACTGGTTTGTGCCTCCTACCGATGGTCAAGAGACTACAGACCATGTGTGCAAGGAGTTGCTGTGAGGTTTATTTTTTCTTCTGCCGGTTTGTGGACCACCAGACTGAGTTGCCGACAGCAATGGCCCCCAGGGCTAAATAATTTTGACACCCCTGACCTAGAACAACAAATGCTGGTGCGGAAAGGTGCAAAAGCGAGACAGACCGAATTAGCCCGTCCAAAAAAGCCTCCACTCAAGGACTGTTAAGATCATGCCTGGTAACCAACGACAGAGTGCGATCATCGGGGAAATAAGTGAAAACTGGTGCCTCAAATCAAGCCTAATTGTGAACACACTAGCAGTGGGAAGAGGGGCTGTTCCAGCCATCACTCTCTCCACCCTATCGTCGCTGGGGCCCCTTGACCTTAATCTTCAGCCCTGCAACATGGCCTAACCTGAGCAGGGCAGAGAGACGGACGCATTGCTGCCTCCATCAGCTTTTTGGGTGACTCCTCCACGCTGGCTGAGATGTGATACGGTCTCCTTCCCTAGTGTGTTTTCTTTTCTTTCCTTCTGTCTAAGAGTCTGGCTTTGCTGGCCAACATTTTCCACACTGCTGTAAACCTGTGACCAGGGAAGCTAGCACAAGCAGTGTCCTAAACAACCCAATGCCGTCAGGTCTCGGGGCAGCTGATCATTTGGGGGCCAGACCTGTGGTTTTCCAGCAATGAGGCTGCAAGTGAATGTCAACAATGGAGCCAGAAGCTGCATTTTCTGTCTCTGCTGTTCTTTTCCCTTCCTTGCTCTTAGAAACAGGATCAGACTGTAACAGCAGCTCCAGCCCAGCTCAACTAACTTCCTCTCTTTTCCCGAAATGGACAATTGTTCCTGTCTTTAGATACTATCTGACAAGGGGAAGATCCTTCTAAAAACTCTCTAGCTAAAGAAGAAGGCAACAAGGGCTGTTACTATAAAAGCATCGTTTAATATTTTATATTTCAAATGCTTTAACCCTCTTCCTCCTTTTTCTGCCCCTTGAATAAAGGAATCTGTAATGGTGCTTGGGCCATGGTGCACGGCAGGCTGCGGTCTCCAGAGCAAACCCCAGACCTCGTTTAGCACAGACTAGGTTCTGTTACCCTTCTTCGGCCCATCTATTCCAGCGATATTAATATACCCACCACCCCAAGGAGGGACACCACTGGGGGCCACTCCTTCGGGGCGGTATTGCTCCCGCCATGCACAGCTGGCATTCTCTTGAGACAGTTCCCTCAGAATCCCCACGTGGTGCTGGCTCCCCCTCCCATTAACAGGTGCTGCTGGGGGAGAGGGGGATATCGCACCTCTTCACCCCTTCGAAATGCTCTAAACTGCCCCGGCTTCTTGGCGAGACAGCGGCACCGTGGTCCCATCTCTGGACCCCACTGACAGGGCTACGGGGCACCTGGGTGATGCCTGGCTTAGTCACTACATGAAAGAAAAGGAAGTGGAGTTTCCTAAATGTTCTTTAAACTGGCTGGCATGTGACCGGCTGGCTGCTCAGCTTTTCCCCCTTACGATTTGTGTCCTCTTGGCCAGGGTTGGGGACTAGCCGGCAGTTGTCAGGGCCAGGGGGTCTGAGGTCCGGAATTCCATCGTTGTCGTCGTCTTCGTCGCATTCGTCTCCAATCCCGTCGCGGTCTGTGTCCTGCTGGGAGCTGTTGGGAACTGAGGGGCAGTTATCCTGTGAGTCCTGGTGGCCGTCCCCATCTCTGGCAGGGAGAACATCGTAAAAGCCAATATCAGAAGCTCTGGCATGTTGAGTGGACCTAGACTAACACGACTCTCCCTTTGGATAAAAGGCTCCATAGGGCCACATGAACTCAGCCCCACAGAAAACAGCGTGCAGCCCGCAATGAGGGAGACATAGGGTGTTTGTGTGTGAGTTAAAGCACCCACCTTTTAGGTGAGCATGGATCCTGACCGCCTGAAAGAGGCAAGTGGTTGGTGTCAACAGCCATAAACTCTAACCTGATGAACTTTAAGTTCACTTTAGCTGGACATGCCTTCAGTAGACCAACAGCTGCTTCAAGACCAGCTGTTAGTTGTTCCCAACGCATCCTACCTCCCGTGGGGCCTAAACAAAACTAGCCGTTGGAGCTGGTTCTCACCGGTCCTGGTTGGTGTCACACACGTCCCCCACAAGGTCATGGTCAGTGTCTTTCTGGCAAAACAAAACATTAACAATCAACGTGCGCTTGCCACAGCTGGACGGAAGAGTGAGACCTCAAGGAAGGATGGAGACGCTGCTTGGGCCTGGGAGCTTCTGCCCCTCAATTGATACCGAGCGGACATGGTGGAGAGAGCCATTGAGGAAGCAATTTCCCCTGCAGCACTCCCTGGGAAACGGTGGATTCCTACTCCAGGCCCTCTGCCAACACTATATTTAATATGAAATTGCAGGTCCTGGGGAGTGTGGCCTAGGATGCAAATCTCCCTCTCAAACGGACTCATTGCATGCTGGGATCTGTGGTCCCTGCAGGCTGCACCTCTGTGTTAGAGATTGAGAGCTCCTATTTGCAAGTGACAGTCTTGTCAACCTGCCAGCGAGGCAGGCTGGGGCTGGGCAATGTGGGTGGCCTCCCTGCCGCCACACACACTGGAGGAGGAAGCGGTGAGATCTCCAGCAGGGGCTGTGTTTACTTACCTGGTCTGGGTTACTGATGGCTGGGCAGCTGTCACACACATCTCCCACTCCGTCTCCGTCGCTGTCTTTCTGATCAGTGTTGGGGGTGTTTTTACAGTTATCCGCCGCATTTTTGATCTCTGTAAGCCACAAAGACAGCCCTTTAAACCAGCACGGTGCTCAGCAGCCTAGGCAACAAGATTGGCTGTGTTAGAGAGAACAGGACCCTGGGACTGCCCTCGTTCATGGATCTAACTCGTGTCCTTTGTGCCATCGTCCAGCCTCTGTGTGTTTACAGTCCCTGGCTTTGCAGAAGGCTGTTTTGGTGGCTGAATCATCCTGGGACTGAGAGCAGATCAGAGGACACGTTGTTTTGACCCTTGGAAGGGGTCGAAGGCAAAAGCACATGGCTCCAAACACACAGTGGCTTATTTGATCTCACTTCCCAAAGAGGGAAAAAAGAACAGACGGTTTGGGTCGGGTCCACACAGCCTCATGGGAGCCAGAGGCCAAAGGAGAACGGTGGCGCATTGAGCCTTTGTGCATTCGGGGAGAAAAGTCACTCTAGGTGTGAATGTACCGGATGGAGTTCTGGCCAGCAATATCCCCGGTTGCCTACAGAGGGCATCTCTGTCACTGGCCAGAGTGGGCTTTGTGTACACTAGATTATTTTTTCCCCACCTTTTCAGCTCCAAGGGTGGGAAACTGTAATTTCCAGAGGTTCATGCAGCTCTCCCAGAATTCTCACCAGGACAGAGGACCCTACTGAGTGCCCTCCACCTAGCCAGCTCGTCTCCGGGGAAGAGGAAAGAAGGATGTTTAGCAGGAGGGCAAATATGTATGAGAAATCCTAGAAACGGTCCATGGACAGGTGGTCCCCAGACTGGCTCTGTGTGCTCGGCATATGGTGTTACCTCTCCTTGTTAACAGCTGTTTCTCCAAGTGTCCAGGCTTCCCCTGACAAAGAAGAGCTAAAGGCACCTGGCAATGGGGCCAGCAATGTCACATCATCGGAGGAACAAGAGCCACGCAGGGCTACGGGTGTAGACGGCCGGGTGACCTGCCATGCAAGCTAGCGCTGTAATTGCCATAATGTTTACGGGATCAGGACTGGGGGTAGTTCATGGAGATGGACTCACGGTACGGAGAAGTTTGCAAACCCCTCCATGAGAATGACGGGGAGAAGGCCATGCAAACTCACTCTGTGCATCATCCATGTTGTCTCCGAGATGCAGCTGCACTGTGCGGGCCTGAGAGAGGAGCTGGTCTCAAACCGTAGCATGTTGGAGCTGTGAACAGTCCCACCGTATCTGTGCGGGAGTAACTGGCTGGAGGGCTTTAGACCAAAGCGCTCAGTGGTTCCCCAAACAGTTCTAAAGCCAATTTTCTGCATGAGCCGTGGCTTTTTATTACATCTTGGCTGCTGGACTGGGGAGACGCAGACAGCATCTTTGCAAGGCCTGAGACAGCACAGGAACCACTGAGTCAGCCACTTCTAGCACGATGCCACGAGCTACTCCGCCACTGGGCCACGCCAGTGAGATTGCTTAGCTAGAGCGATGCTCGTGTGGCACCAGCTGGTTGGGGAACCGTCTGGAAACGAATTTCCGCGCTCCCAGTCCAGAGGCAGTTGTGGTTTCTGGCTCTGGAAAGCTGGGGTCAGGGTAAACGCATCTGTTGGTGACGTAGAGACAGGCAAAGCTCTCCGCCGAGAACTGGGGTGGACACTTGTCTTCACTCCCTGCATGGTCCCTCCTAAGCCTGAGGGAAGACGCGTGGCGGTCAGGCCCTCCCCCTGCTGAGCGGCCTAGGCTGGGTGCTGCTCACGGTGATTTGGGGAGTCAGACTCTAGGGCTAGTGTGTAGATCGCATGTGTTGTGGCTTCTTGTGAACCCTGAAGGCTCTTGGCTTCTGTCCTCGGTGGCTGAGGGTGAATCTCTGCCCCAGGAACCAGTCATTGCTTTCGCCAATCAGAAATGAGTCTTTTCCAGTAGCACTTGAGACCGCCTGGCTCCGGGATCTGGTTTCTGCCCCATGTGTCTGGGCCAGCTCGAAACCCCACAGATCTCAATTGGGTGTGTTGCGAATACCGTTCTCAGCTCGTTGGGGGTCCCCCCCCCCAGCACTTACTGTCTCCATCTATGTCGTCATCGCATTCGTCTCCCTTCCCATCGCCGTCGCTGTCCCGCTGGGCGTCGTTCTTCACGTTCCGACAGTTGTCGCAGGCGTCGCCGAAGTTATCCTTGTCCGCGTTGCGCTGGTCCGCGTTGCGGACGAAGACGCAGTTGTCCTGTGAGGCGGGGGTTAAGGGAGCGGGCAGTGACTGAGGTGCGCTGTGACTGCACCCAACAGCCCAGAAAGGGGTCGAAAGGCTGCCCTACTCAGAACTGTATGGACCCCGCATGGCGGCAGAGGTAACGCCCGGAGAGCATTTGCCTCGACCAGCTGCTGAAAAGCTGGGACCAACCTGCGCCTTCCTCCCCCTCGGAGAAGCATAACTTCATCCACTCTTGGCACCTAACTCCCTTCGTCACACCCTCTCCTCCTGCCTTGATCATCACAGGAAGGAGCAAAGTCCCCATGGCCCATCCTTCTGGGCTCTCCCCCCACAAAACCCCATTGGATTCAGGGACAGGAGCGGCTGCCCAAACTTTGCCCAGCAGAGGCACAGCTTCATTTTCAGTATCACAGTGCAGTCTGCAAGGCTGTGGGTCCCAGCCCACGAGGCTCGAGATGGAGCACTACGGAGTGGGAGCTGAAGTTTCCCTGGCCCCAACACCATGCTGGAGATGCAGGTGGTAGCTTTGTGGAGCTCTGGGATATGTGATCGCACGTTGGGGGGTGGGGGGAAGCGTCCGAGAGTCCAACCTCAGCATTTAATATCCCATCTCCATCTGCGTCGTCATCACATGCGTCCCCAATGCCATCCCTGTCCACGTCCTCCTGGCCAGAGTTGGGGACAATCACGCAGTTATCCTGAGAGAAAAACAGCAGACGTGTCCCTTGAGCTGCTGGCATATTGTGCTGTTTTCTTACCCCTTCCTCCCCCCAGTCTGCTTGGTGTTAACAACACAGGCCCCCTCCTCCCTTCCTCCCGGCCCTCCTGGCCAAGTCTTTCCAACAGGGGCGCACTGGGCAAGCCTGCCCCTGAGGTCCGGTCTCTCCTTAGCCGGCTGGGGTGATGCTGTGAGTGAGGCGACTGCTTGGCCTGGGTGATGCTGGAAGAGATGCCGGCCTCTCGCTAGGGATGGCCCTGCTGGACAAGGGAAGGGGTGACTTACCTTGCGGCATTTCCGGTCTGTGCAGCGCAGCTTTTCATCAGGGAATCCATCGATGTCGGTATCCCTCCCGCAAACGTAGCCATTTCCTGCCCACCCGACAATGCACTGTAACACAGCAGATACGGGGTGAGCGTGCTGGGCTGCCTGCAATCGAGTGCGCTTGGTCTCGGAAATCCTGGGGGATTGGAAGCCGCCTTCAACAGGTGAAATACCCCCTTGAAGAGGCAGCTGTGCTGGGAGGTGGCATAGCTCAGATCTAAGCCCTGCCCTGGGTGCTGAGCCGTATAGAGAGACGTAGCCTGGGGCTGGCCCTGGAACCAGCAAATTCCACTGTATCTCCGGTCCCAGTCTGAACAGCACTCGCCTCCCTTCAGCACCTGCATAATGCCTAGGGACAGCAACCTCGGAGGGTCACTCACTGCATGGAAGGAGCATCTTCTCTGAAAAGAAAGGCTGCTATGTGGGGTGCTAGCTGAGAAGTTCCTCTCTCTCGGCTCAGTGGGGACAGGCTGGCCAGCAGTGGCAAGCACAGGAAATGCGTGTGCACTTCGAAAGGCGGGATGGAGGCATCCACTGTCTAAGCAGAGGGCGGTTTGGCTCACCACACAGGAGATGGTCCCGTCACGTTCTACGATGCAGCGAGCTTTCTCGTGGCATGGGCTGAGTTCCCCATTGGGACAGCGTCTCTCTGTCTGGCTCCTGCACCCAACGACCTGGTCCCCAACGAAGCCAGGTTTACAAGACCCGCACTTGTAGGATCCCTGCCAGAGGAGCAACAAGGAATAAGTTGAGTGCTGGGAAAACTTGGCGCGGAACCCCCCGATAGCTGGTGCAACTGCTCCATCCCCATTGCAAGGAGAAGCTACAGGAGGTCTGGGGCACAGGCCAGCCCGGGCTCGCTGCGGCTAGTTACCCGTGTGTTGATGCAGACGGAGTTTGGGACGCAGGTCGTGGTGCGGCCGGTCTCACATTCATTGATGTCGGTACACACCTGTCCCGGCAGGAGAAAGTCGCGCGTCAGAAGCAGGCAGCCAGCTCGCTTCAAGTGGCTTTGGGGTGTGGGATGAGGGCGGTAGATGTACCTGTTTGTTGGCTCTGGCGAACGCGAGCCCGACCCCTTCAGGGGCTGACCCGCTGTAGCCGGCAGGACAGGGCTCACAATGGAAGCCAGGGGCGCTGTTAACGCAGCGGACCTTCGGGAAGCAGGGATTCACGCTGCACTGTAGGCGAGAAGGAGAGTTCCCGCTGAACCGGCCCTTCCTACAGTCTGAACCTGACCGGACGTGGCAAGGCCTCCAAGCACGTAGGTTGTAAAAATGTACACGCTCGTGACTGACTAGGGATATTTGAATTTCTCTCGGTGGAGAGATCAGCTCCCCCGTCTAGTCTGCTCTCCCCAGCTGCACGGGGCACAGACAAGCAAAGTCAATCCACCGATGAGATTCCTTCACGTTCATTCCTCTAAGGGGCCATCCGGTTCCCATGCCGGGCACTGACTTACCCTTCGTGGCTGCCAGAGTCTCAGAGCAGCGGGCAATTTGTCATGCGGGTTGGGAGGGGTCAAGGGTTGCTCACAGTGCTGTGGTGTAATTGCCTTTCTCACAAGGAGTGCATTGCCATCCCACAGCAAATCCAGCCCCACAGATCACACGTCCCTTGGTTATGAATTGCTTAAATCTTCCCCCCATCACTTTAATTGCATCTCGTGCGTTAGCGATGGTGTGTCTTTAAACAAAGATTCCTGCTGGCATCCAGCAAACCTCAGCGACCGAACAAAATCCTACCTGTGCAAAGGAAGTAAAATCTGTCCGTAGTAAGAGAGCCAGGAAAAATAGCGTTGCTTAGTAGCAACCAATTGTAAGCTCAGAGGTGGACTGGAAACACCGAGGCTGATTTACCGTGTTCTGAAGGAGCCCACCGTGCCTGTCCCATGTGTACGGTGCCGACAGCACCCTGCCCTATGGACAGTGCACTTTGTCCTCTGTCAGATTCCTCGGGCCGGAAGGAGCTATGGTGATCATCTAGTGCAGGGGGTTTCAAACTTAGGGTTGGGACCCAGACCCTCAAGTGCCGGGTTGTGGCACCCTCTGCTGCCGCCACGAAAAGAGTGGAACATGCATTGCTCGTGTGGAACATGCATTGCTCGAGTGGAACATGCATTGCTCGAGTGGAACATGCATTGGGTTGCGGCATAAATGATCTTTTTCAACTGGGTCCCAAGGAAAGAAGGTTGAAAACCACTGATCTAGTCTGAGCTCCTGCATGTCACAGGCCCAAGATCCTCCCCCTGTAATTTTTGCATCAAGTCCATACCTCCTGTTTGAGCCATTGCATCCCTTTTAGGGAGACATGCCTGGCCTTTCGAGTGTCCATGTGATGAATCTAGAGGATGGGCAGTTACTACATTAGACCTGGATCCTGTTCCAGTTCAGTCACAAAGGGCACTGGTTTGTGGCATTAGGCAAGGCGCTTTAACCTTGTGACTTCCATTAATGAGGACAGGGCTCTGGTGAGAAATCCCAAAGAGTTAGCCACAGTTTTGTAACTGCAAATGACTCCCTGCAAGGGAGTCTCTGACCTCATCGATATCTGTGCAGTGGGTCCCGTTGCCTGTGAAGCCCAGGGGGCAAGCTCCGCAGCGGAAGCCAGTCTCGGTCTCCATGCAGGTAACTCCCGGGAAACAAGGGTTTGGCAAACAGCGGAGATATGGTACTCTGCTGATCCCTGGGCTGGTTGCCCCTGTCTGCATGCCTGGAGATTAGAAGAGATGTTAGGAACAGATCGCCTGCAGCTCATTACGCTTACATGGTACTTTCTGGTGGAGCTTTTCGGGTAGTGAATGACCCCTCAGGAGTGCCCTGGGAGGTAGAACAGCCGTGTTCTCATTTTGAATATGGGGAAATTAAGGTACAAAGAGTTACGTGGCTGAGGCAGAGTGGGAAATACAACCTAGAGTCTTGACTCCCAATCTGATATTTTAGTCACATCAATATCCTCAGTGGGCTACTGGTCATAACCCAGTATCCAGATTCCTCGGGGTCACGGTGGGACTGGAACTGACCCTAGAAGGGCTCCCGTGTGGGACTCGAGATTAGCGTCTGTTTCAGAAGGTCCAAGACTGTCCCGCGGGGGGGCTGTTATTCATTCCACTGTCACATCTTTCTTTCAAGGCCCTGGCAGCTATAAGGGTAGCCACGGGAATGCCAAGTTAACCCATCTTCTTCCTCCCCCTCACCCCGCATCTTTTTATAAACCAGAATAAGAAGCAGGGAAAGCAGAGATCAAGAGGGAGGAAGAAAGTTCAAGACAATTTTATGTGCAGCTTGTTAAAGCGACTGCTCTGGGTGAATGTGATTCTGTGCTATGGGTCCCAGAGGCTCCAGCTAATCTTTTTTCCTGAAGAAATGTGGAAACCGCGACTGCTCTCTTCTTTGGATGTGTTGGCAAATAACGGAGGTCTCCGTGTGCTGTGCTTTCCTAAAACCGAATATCCTGGAGGTAAAGCTCAGTCCAAAAAGGCGTTTACTGGGGAGCAGAAGGTAATTTATTTACAAAATGTGGCGATTGGTTCCTCTCTAGCCAGCCCCCTTACGAGGATGGGGCGGTAGTGGCTTGGAAGGAATGCCACAGCGCACCTCTTGGGAGTAATGTTCCCGTTCGCCAATTATAACGAGCAGACACGCCCGGCGCTGCATTCCTGGGCGATTACAACACGCCTGAGGTGGGGATTATTAGGAGACATGAGGCTGTGTGGATTCATGCACCTGCGAAAGGAGAAGATTGCCCTGAACAGGGCAGCGTGGCCGAGCGCAGGGCTGGTCTCAGACTGGGTCTATAAAAGCTAAGGAGAGACGTGTTTGGGCAGGGTGACCGTAGCTGGAGAGGACTCTGGATTCAGGGCTCGCCTACAGGCAGGGTTGCAGCTAAGGCCTGGGTCTGGGACAGAGCTTTGCGTAAGTGATCTGAGCCCAGGGCTGGGACCCGCCAGGACCCGGGTTCTAACCGCAGGTCCAGCACTGACTCCCGGAGGGAAGCAGCTCTTGGGTTTACTTTACCCAGCTCCTCCCAGGGGCCGAGATGGGTGAGGTTCGGGTGCTGGTCGCAGGCAAGCTGTGCGACGCTGGACATGAGGCATTTAACGAGAGCAACTCACCACAGGCTTCACACTCCATGACTGTGTTTTTCAGGAATGTGATCTCCTTAATCTGTAAAGGAAACGAGCCGCTCTTTAGCCAGCGAGCGCATTGCCCACACAGGATTTGCAGCGCCAGAAATGCCTTTGCATTTGTTTACGAGAAGCTTAATCTTGTACCAAAACCTGAGCTGTGGGCTGGGGCCGCTTTATCTCCCTCCCCAAATGCCGGGGATGTGGGGGCCAGTGTCTGCCCACAGAACCTGGCATGTCCCAGTAGAGAAGTCGGGGCAGGAAAACCCGGCACCTACGCAGAGAATCCCAAGGCCGGGGGGAGAAGTATTTCCTTGTTCCAGGCCCATGAATACTCAGGCCAGGTGCTGGGCTCCCAGCCCTAGAGACTTACGCCTTCTACATCATAGCACGCGCACCACCTGGATAAATGCCGTTCCCTGCAGGTGAACCTCAGCTCGGAGCTGCCCCTGAGAATGGGGAAGTCGGGCTCAGCAAGGGTCAGTGTGTGTCATGGCCACTAGCCAGAGGGGCCCTGGTTTCCGGCACGGTAATCAGAGACCCCCGAGGTCAGACTTCCAGCACCGGGCAGCCCTGGGACCTGGATAAGTGGAAAGGCTGTTCGGAGGCTCAGGCTTGACCTCCCCCTCCAAACGGCGATTACGCCAGGAGCCTGCCGGGCTCTCCGCACAGGCGGATGGAAGCCAAGCGGCTGCAGAAACCGTCGAAACAGCCGTGAGGACCTAGACCCTCAGTCCTCTAATCCAAAGGGGCGGGGGTGTAGCAACAGGGTCCTGGGTCCTACCTGCGGCCGAGGGGGCGGGGAGGGGCTGGCCCTATCGGCCGGGAACAGACACAGCTGAGCAGACCAGCTCTCGCTGTGCCCCCGCTCTGTTAGCCCAACAGCCCACCCTGGGCGCAGTGCAGATAACGCGGGTCGCGAGGGTGGGGACGGGTCCAAGGCTTCAGGCTGGTGATGGGGATGCCAGCTGGCTCCCGCTCATTTCATCCGTGGCCCATAGAGCCTAGGAAAGACGTGGCTCCCAGCGTAGATCCGTTTGGAAATAGCCATGGCCATGTCTGTCATTTCACAGGGCCTTTCCCGCTCCCATTTCTATGGGTCCCGAACATCTTCAGGAGCAGGGGCCTCCCCGAGGGAAGGGGAGAAGTCAGACTACAAAGCCCCTGGTCTCTCTCCAGCACCCCAGAGTGTGTTTTCTCATCAGGGTTGTGCCCACAGGGACGCCTCTGTTTGTACCTCGCCCACAGCTCCTACGTACCAGGGTGGGCTCATTTTACCCCACTCTTCCTCCATCCTCCAGGGCTGCCCTAAGCTTAATATCATGGCTTCGAATAATTTAATCGACTCAGATGTGGCTCCAAACCAGAATCCCTAGCCCAAAGCGTTCCAAGCCGTGAGGGCGTTTGGGGCCAGCAGGGACTAGTTCAGCTAGGTTTGTTTGGTGAGCGTTCCTGTGCCTGTGGATTGGGCTGTGTCTGCTCCCAGGATGGAAAGTGCAGTCATAGAAAACCTTTGTGCATGTTAAAGAAGCTAACAGCACCTCTGTGTAAGCTCCCACCTTGGCTCTCTGGTGCGTGTGAGACCTTCCTTTGTGAGAGTCTTTTTAGAAGGGGCCAGTCACTGTCTGAGAAGGAATCCATGACAAATTTAACGGGAAGATCATATGTGGGGGGAAAGAATAAATAAAAAGGCCTGTGTGGAGAAGCACCGTTAAGCTGGAAGGGAACGCACGGCCCCAGGCCGCCAGGAGCCAGGTCTGTCGTGATTCCGAGCAAACACTGGCTATTAACAGCCTGAAATGTGAGCGGCACTCAGGGTGAGGTGATTTGGCCGATTAGAGACTGCCCGTTTGGGCCCTGCTCCCATTCCAACTCTCTGCCAGGCCAAGGGCTGCTACCTGCAGAGCACCACGGCGGGAGAGAAAGAATGGAACCTTTCTCCAGAGCTAAAACAGAGCTCGCCAAACGAACCGCCCGCTCCTCGGCAAAACAGGGAAAGACCCACATTCCCCACAGGTTCCAAATTCCCTCTGGCACTGCTGGAGCCTGATCGGTGTGGGATTAAACAGGGACAGTCAACACAGGGCTTGTTCAGATCCCATCCGACTTCTCTTTCCTGGACCTTACTGGGTGGCTGAATGGGCTCCTCTATCTGCCAGCCTGGCCTCAGCTTGACGACCTCATAAGCCCACAAAACCAAGGAAAAAGTGACTGACTCTCTTGTCCTGCTGCGTTACGCCAGCTGGCCTGTCTGTTTTAAAAAGGAATTCTTCATTCGGGTTCGTTTGCAATAGATGAGAGCCAGGCAGCAAAGTTTGCATGGAAATTGGAGTCCAAAGTATTCCAGGATTCACTCAGAGCGGGGTCGGGGTCACTACCCTTCCACGGGGTAAGAGAACCTAGGCCACAGCTCAGTGTCTGAGCCCACTGCCTCCCTGGTCCCTCTTGCCCGGTGTGTGGGGTGGCCCTGGACACTTCCTCACATACCTGCTGCTTCAGCAACTCTCGGACTTCCTTCAGCGCCAGGTTGGTTTCTCTCATCTCCACGAGCATCTGGCGCCCAACGTCATTCCCTACTGGAAACACAGACATGAAGGAAATGCAATGGAGCAGATCGTCTGCTCACCTCTGCATTGTGTTTACTGACCCTTAATTGCTATGGCTCTCCAAACCATCACAGCCCCCCAGGCAAGACTCCCCTCGGCAGCGTGGGGCGTGAAGGCGGTTGGTGACAGAGGAAGGAGCTGCGTGCTATGGGAGATGGACTTCAGCAGTGCTGAAGGGACTTTATCACAAATCCTGCACCAAGAGGGAGGACCTCTGAATTTGATCAAACTTCAGTCAGAACAGTCTTCATTTTGAAGCAGGCTCATTTCCCCCCAAAGTCACTAGCCCTTCCTCAAGGGTTACCCAGCACTGTCCATCATGGGTCTCCTGGGAACATTGAAGGAAACACAAGATGGGTGATGGTTCCCCACCCCGCCCAGCTCAAGGGAAGAGGGAGGGCGTGGGTGACATCTGGGTAACTTGCCAAGATTCATCACTCACACAAGGTGGTAATTATCCCCGCCACCAAGGCAGGGGCTGGCCTGGCAGGTTAGCGGAGGAGAGCCGTTCCTGTGCAGTTCACGTACGGAAGTTGGCTGCTGGGGACAGAAGGCAGCACCTAACATCAGCCAGCCCTACGGCTGTGCAGAAGGACAGAGAGAAGAGAGGCACAGTGGAGCATTGAGAGAGGGGGCCTCTTCCCCTGCAACTAAGATGGGGCAGTTTTTTGCCCACTGACAGACAGCAGCAGCTCCCCTGGCGCTGCCTTGCTGTGGTTGGGAACACGCTAGAGACATTTGCCCACCTACGCAGAGAGCGGGTGCCTTGTCCTGCAGCTCTCGGCTGTTTGAACCAAGGTGTGCAAATCAAATTCCCAGGTCGCCACTGGGCAAAACCCAACAGCAGGCAAGGAAAGCCCAGAACCTCAGCATCCCTGCAAAGATGGGCCACTTCCAGCCATTCACCCCATTTTCCGAACACTGATCATTGCCTCCCCACAGTGCTGGGGGAGAAGGTAGACAGGGCAGGGCAGACCCCCATGCCGCACAGACAAGCAGGTACCTGCGCTGGCTGGGAACGCACGGGACTGTGGGCGCCACCATGGACCAGCTCTGAACTGGCTCCTCTTTAGATCATTGGCTGGTCCCACTCATGGCACTGGGCTGTTCCAGGTGAATTAACCCCGAGGCTAGCTCGTTTCAATCCCGGCCATGCAAAGAGCAGAGGCTTTTGGCCAGAGAGCAAGAATTCAGGGAGAGAGAGCTTCTGTTTCGAGTTTACTCCCGGACGCTGATTGGCTGGGTGGGAATGTCACGTGGTACGTAACACAGCAGAATTGTCCATGCTTGTGTCCCTGGAAGGTGGGTCAGGTTCTAATGCCCAGAGCCGGAGAGCCTTGTCTGCCGTAGAGACCAGCCCGATCCTCCTGCAGTCCCTGGACATCAACGGTGCCTCAAAACCTCTCTGGCTCTGGGCACTAGAGCCTGAACCTGGGTAGCCTTCGAGGAATGCTGCCAAGCTCCTGTATTCTCTGGCGTGGAATGGCACGTTTAAAACTCTCTCCAGAAAAGCCACAAGACAGAGGGAACCGGACAAGGAGCAGCTGTGCTCTCCTCTCCTGGCCCCACTAGGGAGATCACCTTCCTCTTTTCTCTTCTCTCCCTCGGGCATTTCTAACCACCCTGATCCCAGCACCTTGCACTGGGCTATCTCCCTTTCCTCACCCAGCACTGCGTAATTGGTGCATTATGGGCGTGGGGACTGATGGCTGCCTCTGAAGCCTGAGGGATTTGCCCATGCCACTGGCCAGATATCAGACTTGGAAGTCACAACGTTATGCAAATACAGCAAGTTGTATGTCCTCCTGTGCTGAATCAACTGGAATATCTGGAGGGTCGGCTTTGATAAGTGCCTTAGAGGTTGGGTGCATACCTGCCACTGCTCCAGCACACCTTGATCTAGGAAATAACCCGACAAACACCACAAACAAGAGGATCTCAGGCAAATTCCACATGAAACTTGCTTTTCTCAGTTTATTGCCACTAAGGACTGACTTCAAAAATATTTCATGCGAGTTCTGGCTAGAGGTTTGGATCAGTTTCGCTTTTATCTGAACAGGTTTGGCTGTCTCTGATAGCAAGATGCTATTTTTAAAATGTGCAAATAAAAGATTGCATATTAAAGCAATTACCCGCCCCCCCATGCACACACAGCCAGGTGCCCAAATGCAGTTTCCTTAGGCAAGCTAAGCATTTGCAGACATACCCTTTCTTTGCAGTCCATATTCTTGAGCTCCCTCGCAGTCTTTACAAACACGTTTTGCCCTTTAGAGCATGCTCTAGTCTCACTTTGTTTGATGTGAGACTCTCAGATTCCTCATGATTTGGGTAACCATGCCTAACATGCCACTCAAGAAATGGGGAATGCTAGACCATTGGGTTTCCTGAACTTTGTGCAAATACAGAGCATACAGAAATACCAGGTAGCTGCCGCAGAACATCCTCTGTCAAAAGTGTCTTTAATCTTACCATTTACAAAGCAAAGATGATTTACCTGGGGCACTTTATTTCCAAAATAACAACAATGAAAATTTGGTCAGTTCCAGCTGCCAGTGGAAGAGATTTACTTTGCAAAAACATTACACAGAGGAAAAAAATACAGCTTAGGACTGGAATGTTTAAAACTTCTGGCTTAAGGTTTTATGTGAAGCAATTGATAAATACTGAATTCAGGTATCGGCAGCCATGACTGACGTGTCATCTTTCTTTCTTCTCGGCCGCAAACAGGATTTACGGGGAGGGTCCTCACACACAGAGGTAATTAAAACCCACTTACCTCCTGCACTTGTCATCTGACTTGATGCAAAAGGACAGGAGAGGCTGAGGAGAAAAATGAAGGCTGGAGTCGAAATCATGCTTGAATCCCAGAGCAGAGAGGATGTGTGGACTTCTCTTGCTGGAAGGTTAACCTGCAGGTTTGCCTCTACTCCCCATTACTGTCTGGGGTTTGCTATTTATGAACTCGCATTCTTTCCTCTGAAGTTCTCATTTCTCTGATGCTGGACTGGGGTGGACGTCATTTCTGGCTCCCAGTCCACAGAGAGAGGTTACAAAAGTAAACAATAGGAAAAAGTCATCAGGAAAGCAGCGTATGATGTTTTTTAAAGCCATCTTGCACCACAAATATGGTCAGGAAATTCCAGAGTTAAATGGATTCCCTTTTGGATCAAGGACTTTTTCTTTCGGGTGGGGCAGTGGGTGGAATTCATAGCTCTGGCCCTACTGGCATTTTCCATCTAGCATCGCTCCCAAGAACACATTCGCTTACAGGGAATGTGGGCTTACCTAGAGTTTGAGCCAGGGTCCTTTGGAGACCCAAAAGAGTTTTACCCTCTAGTCTCTGTGGTGGGTCACTACATCCTCTTCCAGACACAGCCATCCTCGTCTTCTTCCCCCATTCAACACCACTGAAAGCGTTCCTTGAACCTTGACAGCTTTCCGGGGGCTACAGGCACGGCACAGCACAGCACAGACTACTGGCCAGCTGCAACAGAAGATTTGGAGGGCCTGTGGTCAGCAAGGGTGGTTTCCACGTCTGTCAAAAGACAAAGCATCCACGTTGCACAAACCATCAACACCAGTGGTGCTAGTTGGCAGCCTTGTTCAATCGCTCAGAAAAGAGACCAGAACTGGAACAGGCCGTGGAGACATAGGCTATAACCCTCGCCCGCACCAGAGGTCTTTCCAGGGAGAGCTGAAGCCCCTTGGCAGGGCCGTGGGAGAAAGAGCACTTGCCACTGTGTGGCTAATTGACTCTCCATCCAGCACCACACTGCAAACTCAGGGAGATTAAAACTGTGCCGATTTGATTTGTTGGAAATAAAAGTTCACCTGAAATTCAGAACCCATTCTGGAGTGTTCATCCTCCTCTCCCTCCCCTTCCTGGCAAACTAAAGCAAAACCCCTGTGCTTGATTGTCGGTGAAGACCTGACAATCTCGTCTCCCAGCGCCACTCTCTGCTGTAACGTACTATTTTTTTTTAAAGCCAGCAAATTTCAGTGAACTAAATTCTGTCAAAAAGGCTGGACTGACAGCCCTGGGACCACGTCCTCTTTCCCAAGAATGGGGACAGCTTGGGCAGCAGTCATGGAAGCTTCCCACACATTATTCCCCAACTAACAGCCCTCCATCCTATTTTGGGAAGGCCTTTTGCTAAGGGGCAAGAGCATTGTTCAGTTTCTCTAGTCCATTCAGTTTCTGGCCTTTCTGCTAGAGCGCACCAAGGGAGCCATTAGGAAGTCACTTCTGGTGGTGGCAGAGTTTGATGGGAAATACGTTACTTTGACAGAAACCTGATGGCTCACGAGGCCAGGCGCAGCACAGCTGTGCCAAAGCAGCTGTTTCGGTCAAGGAAGAAAACCCACATGATTCCAGGAAGAGCTGTAACCCGGGTGGAATGAGGCGTGCACACAAGGGTCCCTTGTGAGTTCATCCCAGCAGGAATTCACACCAGAGGATTTGTGTAGTGTGGTGAAATCTCTGCATCTATAGGCACAGACCAGCCAATCAAAATCCCAGCATTACAGAAATAAACCATTGGAACTATTCAATCCACAGCAAATAAAATGTGTCTGTAGAGTAATAGCATTTTCTGCCATCCAAGGGGGCGGGGGGTGTTGCTTAATGATACCAGGGCAACAGAAAGCCATAACATCTGACAGCCCATAAAAAGAGGTGTTTGGAAGCCGTGTCACATTCAGTTCTGCTCCAGCCCCGTTCGTCTCCTAGCCAAGCCCAGGCAAGAGTGAACCGGGATGTGCTGCCCTTCAGCAATAAACTAAGAAAAAGTACAGGAAGTTAGTCTAAGCGGTTAGACCAGCTCAGCTGCTCTGGGAATTGTTCCCTCGAGTTAAGGAGGATTTTCTTTTCTTGCCCTGTTAATTTTGCAATCAGTCAGACCCTTCTATGGTACTAAAATTTCAGAAATCAAGAAGAAAAGTCTCCAACCTGCCTCATGTTTCCTCTCCAAAGCAGACAATTGCCAGCCCACGGAGAATTGATGTGCGAAATTATACAGCCCCTAATTAGAGAGGGGACAGCACCCAGAGCCAAAGTCATGGAGGGTCAGCTGCAATAATCCTCAGCCCTCTACCTAGGACTCACTTACGGCTCAAATGCATTTCTTGCCATCGCTGCCCAATGCCTCACTCGGGGCTTCTCATGGGACACCAAGAACGAGTCGAACCTTCTGCCAAGAAATTCCCTTGTTCACACAAGCCCGATCTCATGGAAGCAATAAGGATAATCAGCGCCTCCGCCTGTGACCCTCACCTCTGCTGGCTGGTAAAAGGGTAGAGACCATCTGTTACTGGTGTCCAGGGGTGGAGGATCCAGCTGTATGGGCTGGCAGGGAAGGGCACTCCATTGCCCATTCAATCCTTGGCCTCTAAACCAGGACTGCTAACTGCGATGGGCTTTGTGTGACTGGGACAGCTTTCTGCCAAGGCTCGGATACTTTCCCCACTCCCAGTTTATTCTGTGTACATTAGAATCATAGAATAATAGGGTTGGAAAGGACCTCACGAGGTCATCTAGTCCAACCCCCTGCTAAAAAGCAGGACATCTCCCCCTAAATCACCCCAGCCAGGGTTTTATCTAACCGGGCCTTAAAAATCTCCAAAGATGGAGATTCTACCACCTCCCTAGATAGCCCATTCCAATGCTTCACCACCCTCCTAGTGAGAAAGTTTTTCCTAATATCCAACCTTGACCTCCCCAGCTGTAATTTGAAACCATTGCTCCTTGTTCTGTCCTCTGTTACCCTCGAGAACAGCCTAGCTCCCTCCTCTTTGGAGCAACCCTTCAAGTAGTTGAAGGTTGCTATCAAATCTGCCCTCAGTCTTCTCTTCTGTAGACTAAATAAGCCTAGTTCCTTCAGTCTCTCCTCATAAGTCATGTGTCCCAGCCCCCTAATCATTTTTGTTGCCCTCCGCTGGACTCTCTAATTTGTCCACATTCTTTCTGTAGTGGGGAGCCCATAACTGGACACAGTATTCCAGATGCGGCCTGACCAGTGTTGAATAGAGGGGAATTATCACATCCCTCGATCTGCTGGCAATACTCCTACTGATGCAGCCTAATACTGTATGCCATTGGTCTTTTTCACAACAAGGGCACACTGTTGGCTCATCTTCATCTTCCCGTCCACCATAACCCCCAGGTCCTTTTCTACAGTGCTGCTACTTAGCCGATCGGGCCCCAGCCTGTAGCAGTGCATGGGATTTTTCCGTCCTAAGTGCAGGACTTTGCACTTGTCTTTGTTGAACCTCATGAGGTTTCTTTCGGCCCAGTGTTCCAATTTGTCCAAGTCTCCCTGGATCCTGTCCCTGCCCTCCAGAGTATCTACCATTCCCCCCAACTTGGTGTCATCCGCAAACTTACTAAGCACGCAGTCTATTCCATCATCAAGATCATTAATGAAGATGTTGAATAGAACTGGCCCCAGGACCGACTGACCCCTGGGGCACTCCACTCGTTACCGGTTGCCAACCAGACATCGAGCCATTGATTCCTACCCGCTGAGCCCATTGATCTAACCAGTTTTCGATCCACCTTACGGTCCACTCGTCCAACCCTACTTCCTTAACTTGCCGACGAGAATGCTATGGGAAACCGTATCAAAAGCCTTGCTAAAGTCAAGGTATATCACATCAACGGCTCTTCCCGCATGCACAAATCCAGTCATCTCATCATAGAAGGAAATCAGGTTGGTCAGGCACGATTTGCCCTTGGTGAATCCATGTTGACTGTTCCTGATCACTCTATTTTCCTCCAAGTGTTTCAGGATGGATTCCTTGAGGACCTGCTCCATGATTTTCCCAGGGATTGAGGTGAGGCTGACCGGTTTGTAGTTCCCTGGATCCTCCTTTTTCCCTTTCTTAAAGATAGGTACTATATTTGCCTTTTTCCAATCCTCCGGGACCACCCCCGTTCGCCACGAGTTCTCAAAGATAATGGCCAGCAGCTCTGCAATCACTTCCCCCAACTCCCTCAGCACCCTCGGATGCAGTTCATCCGGCCCCATGGACTTGTGCACATCCAATTTCATTAAGTGTTCCCTAACCTGACTTTCCATCACCGAGGGCCACTCTTCTCTCCAGTCCGCGTTACCCCGTGTAGTAGCCTGGGAGCTGGCCCTCCCTGTGAAGACTGAAGTAAAAAAAGCATTGAGTACTTCAGCCTTTTCCGCATCATCCTCCACGAGGATGCCTGCCCCATTCAGTAAGGGACCTACACCACCCCTGATCCTTTTCTTGTTGCTGATATACTTATAGAACCCCTTTCTGTTATCCTTCACATCTCTTGCTAGCTGCAACTCCAATTGTCCTTTGGCCTTTCTGATTTTATCCCTGCAGTCCCGAGCAATATCTTTATACGCCTCCCTAGTCATCTGTCCAAGCTTCCACTTCTTGTAAGCTTCCCTTTTATGTTTCAGCTCCCCGCAGAGTTCCCTGCTAAGCCATGCTGGTCGCCGTCCATATTTGCTGTTCTTTCTGCACATCAGAATGTTATCTTCCTGTGCCTTTAACAGGATTTCTTTAAAATACAGCCAGCTGTCTTGGACACCTTTCCCCTTCAGATCAGCCTCCCATGGGACCCTGCCCATCAGCTCCCTAAGGGAGCCAAAATCTGCTTTTCTGAAGTCCAGGGTGTGTGTTCTGCTTCTTTCCTTCCTTCCATTGAACAGTTAGATGTCACTGTTTTCAGTTCCCTGGTCCAGATTGGCACTGGAAACCCAGGAGGGGGAACCTCTAATTTATCCCATCACCAATCCTTGGAGGCCTCATTCCTACAGCAAATAGTGTAGGCCAACCTATGTTGTATCCTACCAAACAAAACCAAAACCCTCCCCCTCCACACCTTTTTTTTTTTTTTTAATATGTATATTGTACAGAGTTTTTCAGCTATATACAGAAGATGGGTTTCTCTCCAAAGCAGCAAGCCTGGAATATTCCCCATGAGTGCATTTTCTTAGGTATCAGGTTTGACATCTCACATTGTCCTCTCACGGACACCATAATTCACAAGTCACCCTGATGAAGTCTATGGAGATGCTGAAGTGCAAGAGGGACAATAGAAATGAACATGCTAAGCTGGAGACCCCTCTTTGAAGGCGGGAAAGCTCAGTGAAGAGACATCAGTCTCTGTCCATTTCTCTGCAGGTGGGTAAATCAGCACCATGCAGACGGATGACAGATGGAAGGGTTTCAAGTGGCCCACTGCACGGCAGGAAAATGCAGTGCAAAACCCATGAAATGCAAATAAGACATCATTACTTTTCTTGATAGGTATGTAACACGGGGACATAGACATCTTATGTTTTTGGCCTTCCGTTTAGAAGTTACAGGCCATTTTTTTCCCCCTCCAGAACAGCTTCTGGAAGTTTTTCCCCTCTCATTCATAGGAGTACACATACGCAGAGGAAAATAGTCAGAATTTCTACGTCTGGCTGGCATTGAGCAAGCAGAACACTGTGTCCCCATAGGGTGAGATCATTCCTACTTTTATTTTCCTTGGAATCGTTCTGCATCTTTCTTTATTTGGGGCGGAGAGCTAGAAGTCTCTCTGAAGCCAACCTTCGAAGGGCTCAGAATACACAGTAGCAGAATAGAAAGTGTTCACTCAGAGCTTATGGCTCCCTTCATCATATCCACGCGCAGCAGGTCCAGGCTCGTGTCCCTCTTTCCAGATGGAAAACAGGAGTGACTTGACCAAGGTCACCCAGGGAGGGTTTAGCACAGCAGTGAACTGGGCCCGAGTTCTCCCACCTACGGCTGTAACCACTGACACAGCCATCCTCTCCTTTACACTAAGGAGTTGGCAGAGGTGATGAATGGTACGTTACTGGAACAAGGGCGATTCCAATTGGTTGAGAGACCCCTCGCCCACTGCAGGAGTCACTGAGTGGGGATTGACAGGAGAAAGCACAGAGGTCAGGGCAGACAGGGGATGAAGTGTGTGACGCTCTGTGGGAAAGGAAGGAGGGAAAAGGAGCAGAGATTCCTTCAGTAACTATTCTGTTCACCAGACACAGCCCAGAATCCAGCTGTAACAGAACGCCTGAGCCATGGATCAGCAGGGAATCTGGATCAGGTGGAACTAGAACAGCCAAAAGCTGGGGAAGTCCAAATCTCTGTTGAATGTGTGAATCAGAGAGATCTGAACTCTAACCCTCCCCGCCCCTCCCGGTGCAGGACGAACATCTGTCAGTCGCACCAGTTAGGGTTGTGCTTGCAGCACACCTGCCTACATAGGAAATGAAGGATTTTCCTCTCATCTGACTCACTGCGCTCCTGGGTTTCTCTCATTCCTGACAGAAAAGGATGGCTCATTTAACTAGAAAGAAAAACCTCAGCAAGAGAATAATCCCCATTTGAAATAGGTTCAACAAGTGGGCTCGAGAATTGCTTTCCCTGGGGCTCGGCCTGACTCGACTCCTCTCCATCCCGTTCGGCGTCACGCCAACGTTACAGCACCGCTACCTGTCCTGCGGTTCGGAGCTCGGTGACCCTGTGAATTGTCATGTCACGTGGGGAGGAAACAGATGACACCAATTAACCACTCCGCTCAGCGGCTTCTGGGAGTGGGCAGGGCAGTTCTACCCGACCAGACCTAGCTCCTTGCAGAGGAGAAAGGAGGGGGAAGGTGAGGCAACAGCAAAGAAGACCGAGATGCTGAAAGAGTGCCAAGGAGGAAATCTGTTCTAGAGCGGGGCAGGAGGAGAGCCTCGGCTTGTGAGAAAGTACTGAGTCTGGGGAGATTTGGACAGCACCTGGCCCTGCCTCCCTGGGACAGGTGAGAGAACATAGGGAGAAATGAGATCGAAGACTCTGAGTGCAGATGATGACAAACTGGAGACTGATACGGTGCTGTTCCTTGAGTGCATCCCTGGGGCTGTACCACCGCCACGGCCCTTAGCCTGGTCTGTGTCTGCTGTGAGCAGGTCCCTGAATCCACCTGCGACACCAGCTCTACCTTCCAGGCCTCGTTCTCTCTGCACTGGTATAGACAGGCACACACCAGCTTCTCAATGCACAGCGCATGGTCTCTGCCGCGTCCAGCCCGGAGACCCAAGCGCAGGTTCTTTGTGCCCGGGAGAACAGTATCTTTAGTTCAGGCCCAGCTCTTTGCTTAGCGCAAAGCACGGAGAAAAGGCTGGCTTCTTGGCAAAGATTGAAGAGTTGGGCCGCAAGGAGTAAGAATGCTGGAAACTGAATCAAACCGATGAGCAGCGTTTCCAGCGACTAACCTGAAACTATCAAGCTAACCTCCTGAGTGAGGAAGTTTTCTCTCACCCCAAGACCATGGGGTGGGGTGACAGTTTAGCAAGGGCCTGTGGCAACTCCCTGAGCAATCCAAAATGGCATCTTCTGCAGCATGTCTTTGCACACCTCTGATGTCCTCTATGGGGGCAAATGGAAGAGTCTTGCGGTCTAGATCCAGTGCATGGGCTCTCAGCTGAACCCTTTACAGCCGCTGGCGCATATAGGGCATTCCTTGCCCGCGTGACTGCTCCGCCACCCCCCAAAGTTCTCTGCAGTGTTTTGACCGAGCCTCGCTGAGGTCCCTTTCCATGCAGCCTAATCATTTACTTAGTGAAGGGTGCCTGGGAGTCTTCTCCGCCCCGCATGGAGAGCTAAGCAAATCTCTGAAGGGCTTCTCCAGATAAGGGTCTTCCTCCCTGGTGTCTCTCTTCCTCTCTTGGTTCCTCTCTCTGAAGTTCTGACAACCCTGCATTTGCATTCAGCCCCAAGTGGCGCTAGGAAGCCCGTGGTGAACAAGACAATACTTACGTTTCCATGTGAACAGATGGAAGAACAAGTCTGATGGCAAACCTGTTTTCACCTTTGCTGGTAACCCGGCCCTACAGACTTTAGAAATAGATTTGTTTACATACACACCTTCCTCACATGGTGTCCGTACATTCATTCCGCAAAGGTTTTGTTGACCAGAGTGACACAAGCATTTATTCAAGACCTCACAGACACTTTGGTGGAACTAGAATGTACCCAGGAGGTGCCTGTGACCCCTCTGCACCCCCTTGACAGGTGGTTTGGGGTCACAGAAGGTCCTACTATGCTCTCGCAGGTCTCTTTTCTCCCTCCACCCTTTTTGTGTGGCCAGGCCATCCTGGCTCAGTAGGTAACGGCCTGGTGAGAGTTAGGTTAGCTGGGAGGCCAAGTCATCGTAATGGGAGCCTGGAAAACTCTCTAGGGCTGGTCAGGCCCAAAGCTCATTGTGAGAACCCCCCCGCAAAGCCCAGATCTCGAGCCAGAGCCTGAGCAGGAAGGCCTAGAGCTTGACTTCTCACAAAGCTGAGGACAGGCGGCTGGTCAGGGGTGGGAGGGTTAATAAGCTTATAGTCTTCCCACAAGCCCCTCTCATTTCTGCCTTGGCTTTGGTTTAACCCTGCGGGATGAAAGGTTCTTTGCTCTCATGGAAAGTCCAGGTTCCGGGGACTGGAAAGCAGCAATGTGCTCTGGCCATAGACAACCTGGGTTGTTTTTTTCCTCTTTCCCCTCAAGTAGCTCATTATAATGAGGCTTGCAGATGGGGATGTAAAACGCTGCCAGTGCGCCTCTTCCCCACCACCACCCCGCTCAGAGCTATCCTCAGAACATGCTGCAATCACACACCCGGGAGAGCTGTTACGGGCCTGACAGGAAACATCTGACATTTTTTCCTTTGCTATTCATGCCATTTTCTATTAGGGACCATCAAGGCTTCTAACACTGGATTAAACTCATTTGCAACAATGAGCTGCTCTTGTTCCAAGAGCCAGCAGGAGCTCGGCCTTGTTGGGGAGGGGAGGAGCAGGGATAATTAGTTGAACTGGACTGGGAAAAGAGGAGAAAACAGAGGGCTGCTCTGTCCAACAGGACATGCAGACTGATGGTGTGGTTAAGCCTGCATGCTTTATTCAGAGGAGTTTTCCCCAGGGCTAGGACCAGATACCATTTTCTGAATGCAGTAAAACTTCTTTGGCACGGGCCTCCCGTTATTTCCCAGAAGACCCCCGCCGTAAGACAAATAACACTGTTTCCCAACTGCTTTCACTTGTTGGCTCAGTGCATAAGGGGTAACAGGTCACTTCCCAAAACTTCCATGGATTTGGCAGAGTTCAAAACCGTTGCTCCAAGCAAGCTATTGTTTGAAAAGTGATGCATGTAATCCAGCCAGGCAGTCAAAGCCTCCTAATGTGTCATCAGGGGACCTTCAGCAACAGCGTCAACAGGAATTGTCTCATACAAGAGGGACTGGAGCTGCTCAGGGCTCTGAGATCACACCTGCAGGTTGGAGACACCATGTACGAAGTATCCTAGGGAGAACATTTCTTCTGGAACACAGAGTGGCAAGGACTTGTGGATCTTCCAAGGGCTTTACATACCAGAAGCACTCGTTGATGCTGGAACTAGGGCAGGGCTTGACAAATTTGGCTCCCAGCTAGGTGCCAGCAGTTTTATTTTTGTTGGCCAGAGGATGCTTCTCTGCAGCATTTTTGCAGTGGAGCTAGGCACCAGGCTACAAACCCTGGGTTTTGTCGAGCCCTGAACTAGGGGTATTGTGGCACCCCCGGCTTGAAATAGTTTCCATTATATCCAGGCTTTGCACTTTGGTTCAGTGGCTGTCAGCACCCCCACTAGAAAACTATTCTCGCACCCTTGAAAGCACCTGGTGTTAATCCCACTAGAAGCAAGATTTCCAGCTTGATGGACCCAAGGATCTGATCTGCTACGGCAATTCCGATGTTCTTAGAGCCGCCTAACTGCACCTGCTGATCTACTGAACAGTCTGTATTTCCACACAGCATTACACAGACTAACAGGCACCGCCCTCAAATCACCACCACCAGCTATACGTTCACATGAGCCATTAGCCCTTTTCTACAGCCTCCGTTTCTAAGATCTGATCCCAAGGACCCACACGCACAGTCAGCTCTTCTACTTGGAAAAGATGCAGTGTCCAGCTAACTCCAGCCTTTGGAACCAGTCTCTCCGGCCACGGTTCCACAGCAGATTACAAAGATCCCCTCTAAATACGATCTTCCCAATGAAACGTCAAGAAATTTGATCTACCACAGTTTGGAACAGCACAGAGGGATCCGAGCCTCCTGAATATCTGCACCACAATAGTCCTCAGTCTTGATAAAGGATTGGTTTTGGACACATACGACCGGAGAATAAGCTACGTGGTACCTCTTTGCTGATATAATCAGTTTGGGGAGCCAGGACAACGCTGAACCCTACAACCCCAACTCCCTAGGAAAAAATTAAGAAACAAACAGAATCTCACGGCTACTCTTTAGGGAAGGCAGCCCAAAATGTAACTCGCGGTATCTAGACAATCTAGGTGTGGAGATATGATTGCCAAAGATCTCCATCACCGAAGAAAAGGTAGAGATTGGAGGCAGATGATACAGTTCGCGTCACCTCAGATGTCTGTCCCTCGCGGCAGTAAAATTACCTGCACAACCCCTAAATCTTCTGCTCAGAATTCATGAAGCAGAGAACGTACCAGACTCTCTGAATCTCTTCCCCCCCATCCTACTCTCCCCACTTGCTCTTTTTAATCTGAGATCTTGGAAAGAATGGGCTCCGATGTCTCAATCTTCGTCAACGCAGCTCAATGCAGCGTGTCTGGATTGCACAACTGACATCTGTGTTTTCGAAGGGTGATGCATAACTCAAGCCTGTTTTCACCACTTGTGTTTTTTTTCCACCAAGCTTTAACCACACACAATTTTCCAGCCTTCTGAGGAAAACACACACACGCGCTTTGTCTATTTTCAGGAACGTGGAATTTTCTGGAATTAAATCCTTCACGTAGTTAATAGGACTGATCGCAGGACCCTTACTTTTTAGTTTAATCTCTGCCTTTCCCCAACGTCAGTTCTTCTTTTCTTTCTTACTCTTGTCTGCAGAAGCAACTAGCCATTAAATTCTTCCTCTTTGGATCAGTTGCTAGAATGACTCCAGAAACGTGTCCATTCGAAACGAAATAACTACTGGTTTCTGGGCACCTGCAGTTTACAGCACCCTGTGTGGAAAGAGGGTAGAAGAGGGTCAAGAGAGAGACTTTCAAATATCAGCCCTGTGAAAGATGAAGGGAGCTTTTTCTAGGCTCTTATACATGCAAATTCCTTGTGGGCCATGGACCCCTGATAAGTAATCAATGCAGTCATCAATTGGGCCAAAGTTTGGGGAGCCCCTATCTGCAAACTGCCTCCTGGAGTGCTCTTTCCTCATTTTTGTCTCCCCGTGCTGACCTGAGATGGGAATCCTCCATGACACAGGCAGCCGTGCAGCAGGCTAGCCTCATAAGCCCTGTTCAACAAACCCTGAGGCAGCTCGTGGGGTGGCCCGGATGGATTTTGCAGTGTGGACACTCAACAACTGGGAACCGGACTGAGAGATTTGGGGGCCTCTTTTATAAGCCTACGCCCAGGACACTCACACAGCCACACTCAAACACTGATGCTGGCTTGACTGTCCTGGCCCCCAGAGCCGAGAGAGTCATGAGTCACAGGGGAAACCAAGAGCAGAGCAGATGTTTTCTGAAAGGAGGAGAAAGCACGTTATGAATTACCATGGAAATTCTTCAGGTGCAGGTGTTCGCTGTGGTTGCTGTGGAAATGGGAGGGCACTTCACAAAGGGAGAGTGCACACCACACAGAGGCCATCCTGGCCCAAACAGCGTGGCAGGGCTGGATCCTGCAGGGTGCTGGTAATTAAAATCCCAAGGATCACGCAGTCTGAGCTTGGGATGGAAGCAGGGCCTTGGTCTGGCAGGTTCTGTCGTCCCCTCTGTTTTGTGGTGGCGGGCTGCGAGGCTACGTGAAAGACTTTTAACAAATAGGACTTGGGGTGTTGCACATTCTCCTTTCCAGAAACTCTTCCATGCCTCCACTGATCACCCCCAAAACGGAGACAGAGTCCTCAAGGGCCGTGTGGAATTGTAAAGCCCTGTGTCCTTGGCAGACACCCTCCTACACCATGAATGGGAAACTTGCCACAGCACTCGCTCCTCACCAGTCGGTCCCTGTCAAAGACACTTGCAGCTGTCAGGGGCATGAACAGACATAATAGAGATGTTTACACGGCCCACGCTGTGCGGGGGGGGGAGGCATAGCCATCGTCCTTGGACGAGGGCGCACTTCGTCTCTCCCACAAGAGAAACCCGGTTTCAAAGAGAAACAAAAGCACAGCGCATCACAGATGAGCCCTCGTTCCCAGCGGGTTAGGAAATGACTGTGAACCGCTTTCGTGCATAAACCTCCTCCTGCCTGGTGCATTTGTGCTATCTGGCTTAGAGTTGGTACTAATCACGGGGAGGCAGCTGGCTTCTGGAGTCTAAACGAGTGATTTAACGGAGAATTCCCACAACTTAGTTTCTGGGAAACCAAGAAAATAAAGCCCCTGGCTCCCATTTCTCTAGTCTATGTGGTGTAGCTGTAGCTGTGTCAGTCCCGGGATATCAGAGACAAGGTGGGTGAGGCTGGTCCAAATGAGATTGTCACCCACCTTGTCTCTCTGTTTCCGTGTGTCACACGTGTGTGAGCTCCCCTCGTGCTCCAGGCTATTTCCCCTCACGGTGTTCCTTCTTCTGCAGCCTTCATGGTGTTTTGGATGTGACGGGATGCTGGCCTAGTCTGAAATGTGGGCATCTTTGTGCATCATTCGCAAACTGGAGGAGAAAAATGTAAGTTGCAACACTCCCCAAATGAAGAGTATAATGCTTTCTCCCTGGAGCAGTGCGCACGATGGAGCACGTGCACAGACTCACTCGTGATGGGCGGCCCTCCACATTCTTGGAGCCGTGAGGCTTTGTCAAACCTCGAATCTGCAGAAATCACTTAAGAATGAGCCGGCCCTTCCTGCGCCTGGCATCCCCTGGAGCTGCAGAGCCTGCCAAGTAGAAACACAGCATGAAGCTAATTTATTTCCAGCCCTAAGGAAGATTCAGTGTGGCGGTCTGGGGGAAGAGTCGGGGCCCATTCCCATCAAATTCCTATATTGGGGTGAATCTGCGTCACCTTGTCACACAGCTACTTGACAGCTTTTCAGTCTTCAAACCCTTCCCAGTACTCACCATCCCATCAGCATTTCTTTCAGCCGAACTCGCACAACTCAAGGGAATAGTGGCCTCAGGTGAGCAACCACCGTGTTACAGAAGAAATAGCGAGAGAGATTTGAGCGGTAAAGTAGGAGGTGGAGGGAGGCCGGGGTGGCTGAGAAGGTGGACTCCTGAATGAGTCTTTCTTTCCTGCTTATAGGAAAAAGTAACGCAATCAGATAGAGGTTAGTGTATCTCCAGGAGAAATCCCATTTGCTCAGGATTTCCCAGGAGATCTGCCACCCAGGCATGGACCGGTCTAACCCTACTTACTGTGTAAAATCTGAGGTGACCGGCTGGTTTGTGCTTACATCCGGGAGCTGCCCCTTTAACTCAGCTGGCAGACAAATTGTCCTGCGAAGATCCAGGTTCCAGTTCTGCCTCCTATAAAACACAGAGCTCTTCGCCATGTCCTCCAGGCCTGCCCTTTTCTTAAATGAGGTTTGCGGTGGCCTCTAGTGGCGTGCACACTAAGGGCCCCAAAAAGACCAATTAGCTCTCCAAAACTGGGTCATAATCTTATGTGACTGGGTCAGTCTGACCAAAACTGGGTCAGGCTCTCATGTGACTTATTCTGGTGTGTTCTGTTGCTCATCAAGCCAGACGCACCATAAGAACAAACCCTCCCAGGGGCATTTCAGCTTGCAGGAGAGCAAACAGGATGAACACACACTGCAGGGTGGAGGGGAAATAACCACTAAGCTCCAGGAAATGGTTCAAGATCAATGTGAGACTTTGGCAGTTGTTCAAGTCAGTTTGTATTTTACCTAAACCAGTTCTTCCATCTAGAGCACTTTGCTCCCCTGAGAGATCCATGACCCGAGACGGAGCCAGCAGCCGCATACTTAGCAATAAAGCAGGCCACCTGGCAGGCAATGGCCTATGGCAAAGCCTGCTCAACTCTGGGCCAGGAATCCGTGGAGTCTTTTCTCCCCGTCCCCCCCAGAGTTTGTGCATCATGACAAAGGAGAGCTAGAGCTGGGCTGGGGCTGGGGGCCATCGCTAGCCTGAGAAGAAAAGCCACCCTGCACCGCAGAAGCAGCACACTTGTTCCTGGATTTGACTCCCCACTTGGGGAGGAGCCACATGTGATCTGGTTGCAGAGGAGTGTGTTTGCACTTGAACGGGCTGCACCGTCTCCCTTCCCTCCAAATTCCAGTAATCCCCAGATCTGGGGGAGTTTCTGAGTTTGGGTTTTTTAAAAGGATCGTGGCCAGATTCTGCTGGAGCCCTTTCCTCCTCTGCCCCGTGGGGCTTTCTGTGAGCCTCTGTTGTGCAAGTGCCTCTCCTGCTGCAGATAGTAATTGCCCCGCCCCTGGTGGGTTGGCCAGGAGCCCTGTGCTGGTCTTGGTCCACAGAAGTCCACTGACGAATGTATTCATATTACTCAACATGGCGGGGGAGATAATGGCATTGTTATCCAAGTGCCGCTTAGAATTACGGCTCCCTGAACCTCCCATCAAGTTCCATTTGCAGCCTTCCTTCCTACGGGGTCACGTGCCAATCTGTTCCCAGCAGGGTGACCTATACTGTGTGAAAGCCTTTGCCAGTGAGCAGCATGCTGTTTGTTTCCCAAAAAACTAACCACACGGTGTCTTCGCTCAGCCTTGGGGCACCATCCAACACCACAAGCCATGGGAGGACGCTGTAGGCTCCAGGGCAGGTCAGTCTCATTTTCTCTCTTTTATAAACATTTTTTCCAGCAATTGCATAAAAGGATTCTCACTGCGATTGTTTTTTCCATGCGATATAAGCGAAGGCGTCTGGATTTCCACGTGAGGGCTCAGCAACAGCTCTGAGTAATGCCTCTGTTTGGTCATAAATCAAGCCAGGTAATTTGCTTTCTGATACAGCCAGTCCAAGTCTACAGTGCCCCAGACTCTGTGACGAGTTTAGTGTTGCCAGGGGCCCAGCTCAGAGCCAAGAAATGCAAACAGCTTATTCCTAATGATGGAACTTGCCCCAGTTACTGCCGAGTCCCAGCTCCCCGCCCCAGAGTGTTTGCTGGTCTGTCTGGTACAGCATGGAGGTGCCCTGCTTATGTTCCCATTTCTTCGTGGTACCAGTCATTACTTTATGCCTCAGTGTCTCTGCTTCCTTAGCTGGTTTATGGAACAACAGGGGACTCCGAGGTCCAAAAGACAGATCAGGCTTTGAATAGTAGAGCTCAGGTTTGGTTGGGGCCCAGAGATGCCCTGGTTCTCACGGTAGAGAGCAAAGGTGTTGGGCGGGGGGTCACAGATTGCACTGATCTCCAGGAAGCACTTGGCGCACCCCCACGCGGCCATCGGGGGAATGTGTGGTCTGAATTAGCATGTGCTATTGCAGCTGTAAGGGTCCACTCATGCTGATCAAGGGATTGTATGAGCGCGACCTTACCCTGTAGGCTCTTCTGGACAAGGTCTGCCCCAAATGCTTGTACTGTGCCTAACCCAGGGCTCTGAAGGGTTAACTCAGAACAAGTAACACTGACACATCATATGGCTAAATACACATTGTTACATGTACCATTTGCAGAAAAGTGTAGATCCAGAACCGGCAAACCAGAGGGTAATGTGCCTCATTAGTGAACTCCGTGCATTATTTCATTTTTAACACAACTGCCAAATTAACAGATTTCTCCCACAGCAGGAGAAGGATATTTCTACTCTACGCATTCATTCCAAGTAAAGATGTTATTCAATTACACTCTCGGCTAAAACACAGCAACTGCTAGTAATGAAGAAGGCAGGGTGGGACTGAAAATGTATTGTTTTTCAAATATAATTCACTCTCTCAAGATGTCACTTGCAAAAGCCAAATTCAGATTTAACCTCTGTGCAGACTGCACCACATCAAAGTTAAAAACCAATTTCTAAGGCGGTCACGGATCTGAAGAGGAAGAAAGTGGTCTCTGTAATCACAAATCATGTTACTACAATTTGAAATATTTACAGCCTTAAATGAGACACCAAGGAGAATTTAAACCCACTATCCTTATTTTCTTTCCTCTGGAGAAACACAGAAGATCCATCAGCTTTCGAAATTCAAACAAATGTCAGATTTACATTACAATGAAAAAATGACCTCGCTGCTTACCATCTGCCCAGGAATAAAAACAAAGAAAATAAACACAGTCTTTTAGTGAATCTAGAACTTTAAAAAATTGTTTTTAAAGTTAGGTTTGTAACTGAGATAAGAATAGGTTTTTTTCCCGTATGTGTTTTTATGCAATAGGACTTGTACAAAGAGCCAACTGCAATAGGTAACTGCTTCTCTCAAACTACTACTTGAAGGTATCCCCAACATTTTGAGAAAACTTCCTTGAATTTTTAAACATCATTTCTCTCTGGGACCAGACTGGTTTTTGGCAGTCACTT
Source organism: Pelusios castaneus (assembly GCA_007922175.1). Taxonomy (NCBI): domain Eukaryota; kingdom Metazoa; phylum Chordata; order Testudines; family Pelomedusidae; genus Pelusios; species Pelusios castaneus. The sequence continues at coordinate 1,544,266 of ML685800.1, forward strand.
AAAGAAAATCCAGCCCATAATTCCATTTATCTAGTTTCTTTTTATTAGCTAGAGAGACGTGGACAAAACTCATATGATTGTTCTTGAGGAGTTTCATCCACTTCCGTTCCCCCACTTCAAAATTATTTTAACATTGTGATTGTTTGAATGAATGAAGATTGAACCTACTGCTTTACAATTGGGAATGCGAGTACGTTTAGCAGGAACATGCCCTCAAACAGGTTCAAGTTGTCCCTAATGAGTTATGAAACCTCTGGTTACTAGCAGACGCCTCTTTCTTGTGATGGCCACTAGGAACTCCTGGGTGGCAGCTATTTGTTTATGCTACAGAGATATTTAGTTATTGATGACTTTGGGAAAGTGCTGAACAGTGGCATCTGCCCCAGATATTTCCACTGCTTTCACTTGAGAGGGGAATAATGGAGGATTTGTTTAAAAGGATATTGCTGGAGGGGAATGGGGGCACTGTTAAAGACTGACACATTTATTAATCGCATGAGCTTTCGTGGGAGAAAATCCCACTTCGTCACATGTCTGTTGTCTGTGCTGTTCTATGGCACTCATCACTGTAGTACCTACGCACTGTTATCTATACATAGATTCTTTACAAAAAGAAAGATCCTTCAACTCGCATTCAAGTCCTCTTTCCACCCTCCTTCCCTCCACACATTTTTCAATCTACTTACTTGTGACTGACTTGAGGAGCACCATGGCCCGTGGCAGAAGGAATTCTTACAGCTCACCAAGGCTGCCAGATTGCAGGTGGACGAAAGCTCCACAGTCATGGGCTGTCTTCTATGGCTGGAGGCTCTGAGATCATAGCGGGGCACCAGGTGCTATTATGTTCGGGTTTCCAGTGCTTTAGGGAAACTTTCACATTCACCAAAGTGCCTGTTTCCATGGAAATGGCTTTAGTGCAAGAAAACATTTCTTTTGTAAGGCCCTTTTTACACAAAGCCTAAATGTGCAGCCTAAAGAGCCTTGAAAATGGCCTTTAACCTTTTGTGGCTCTGAAGGGTTCCAGGCTCTGCATAGATATAATGCAGAATGAAATAGCTTTATTTCAGCTTCCTTTCAAACCTGTAAAAAAACCCAGAACCCTTCTCTCTATATTATCGCGACTCTCAATCAAAACCAGTATATAACAGGGTGAGGCCATTCTTATTCTTCTTAGTGAACTGCATTACTCCAGAGCAGATTGAAAATACATTGGCTTCGATGGGCTGACTACAGAGGTGGTTCTGGTGCACCGTTCTTAGCAAACAAGGAGTCCTGTGGCCAGGGCTGGCCCACGGGTTTTGGCTCCCTAGGCGAACTCTGACTTCTGCACCCCTGTCAGAGGGCAATACTTTTGTTTACAAGACAAAACATATTAATATACTTTTTTAAACACCCCCAAAAATTCACTTCTGTCTAATCTGGTAACCCTTGAAGCCTGGCGCCCTAGACAACTGCCTAGCTCACCTCTATGGTTGGACTGGCCCTGCCGGGGGCACTCTTGAAGACTAACACATTTATTGATTGCATGAGCTTTCATGGGAGAAAATCCCACTTGAAGGGTCTGACGAAGTGGGATTTTCGCCCACGAAAACTGATGCGATTAAATAAATGTGTTAGTCTTTAAAAGTGCCCCAGTCCAGGATTCCTTGTTTGTTTTGCTGAACTAGACTAACACGGCTCCCCCATCTGGAACACTCTGGTGTGTTAATGCTACAGAGCCATTTATTGACTGTTTTCCAAAAACACTTGAGTCCTATCTTCAAAAGTAAGTCACTTTTGAAAATGGGACTTAAGGTAAAAATCTTCAAAAATGCCTAAATAACTTGGTCATGTAATTCACATAAATAGCCCCACCCGCTCTCCATTTAGGCAAGCTATTGCCCTGCCTTCCCAGACAAGCTCTGAAGGGAAACCTTTCAGAGTTCCCACCACTGCACAATGAATGACTATTCACCCTGGTGTCAGGGATGCCCAAATGGGAAAGGTGAACTCTTCTCCTGCTGGGCTCGCTGGGCTTTCATTCTGACACCTCATTTGTCCGCCACAGGTACAAAGTGTACTTCCTGCTGAAGCATTTAGAGCCTGTGGTCTGCAGCCAACCTCCACCTCCAGAAAGTTCTGCGTAGTTTAATTGTGGTGGGGGAAATACGACACCAAACTCACTGGGCTTCAAAGATTGTGTGTTGGAATATTCACTGTGCGTAAAGTACAGAGTGGCTGTGCTTTGGACTTCCACAGGAGCCTAATACATCTTGACATGCGTTTGTTTTTTCTTAGGCTTGTTCTGTCTCAGGGAGCCACGTGCAGGGCTGAAATAACGTGATCTGGATTCTCCGTGACATTTTCACCATCAGCCTAAAGCCTATGAAAAACTAGCCCCCCACCCTTCTAGTCCAGGAGCTCTTGGTCCAGTAGCTAGCGACAGAACACAGATGAGGCCAGCTCACCCTCTGCCTGAGCCAACACTGTGGCCAATTTTCCGGAAGGAGAAAGGTGAGGACAGGCCGCAAGATGTGAAGGCTGGGGAAAAGAGTAATTATTATCGTGGTTCCTAACAACCGTAAAGTGCCTTGGGATTGTTTGGGATGAAAGGGGCTGTAGAAATAACAGCAAGTAACCCAGAATAACCTTCCAAGCAAAAAGAAAATGTGTGTTGCTATTTTAAAGACTAACAAATGTATTTATCGCATGAGCTTTTGTAGGAGAAATTTCTCCCACGAAACCTCATGCGATAAATAAATCGGTTAGTTTTTAAAAGTGCCCCAGGCCTCCTTGTTTATTTTACTGAACTAGACTAACACAGCTCCCCCTTTGTGCAGGAATATAGCAACATATTCCAGAGCTGTTCTCTGGTCACTGCCGGGGCTATGCAGACGTCCTTTTATGTCCCTCTTGCGGTGGAGGGGAAGTAGTGCTGCATCTGTAACGGTAGCTAGTTTATTTACTTCAAAACCCCAGATTTGCTCCCTTCCTGTTGGGTTTTTGGTTTTGTTCTCAAGATTCTTTGACACTGAAATTTCCCCAGTTTATTTTGATACAGAAACTTGATCTTAGTACTGAAAGATCAGGCAGTATTCACGGCAGCCAGGCTGTGCAGCAAACTTTACAAGATTCCAGCTGGAAGGATGTTTTATTGTGGGTTTAAAAAAAATGAAAATTAAAAATAAAAATCCATTCAGTTAACAAGTAAAAAAGAAAGAAAGGGATGACTAAGCAAAAAACCCCTGAGAATGACAGAGCAGAGAAAGAGAAGCTGGAGTGGTTAAATGTGCATGATAAATTAATTTATGACATGGCTCTGCAATTCTGTAATTCATTCATGTAATTCATATGAATATTACCAACACAAATATAATGTAATATGTGTGTGCAGACGTGTATATGCATGTGATAAAGAAAGAGGGGGGAAACTGGCAGCATCACATCTCTAGGGGGAAAACCACACACATACAAATCAATCAACATAAGCCTGGGGGTGGTGAATAGGTACAATTAAAGGAAGATAGGGACTGAGAGACAATTGATGGAAGAAACCTTTCAAGGTTCTAGTTGTTGAAATGAATTGTTTCTCTTTTCTTGGCATTATCCCTGTCCAACGCTAAACCAGGGAGAAGAATCAAGAACCTTTATTTAAAAAGAGCCCAAGAGAAGTTATTTCTCTCCTCCTCAGAAATTATCCCATCTGTATGTACTGCACAATTTTTTGGTGACACAAATGTATTCAGCTCCATACTATGCATGCATCTGAACAATTACTCTTTCGCTGAAGCGATGGGAGTAGAAAAGCAGCGGTGCTGTTGATAATTAGAACAGACAAGGGTATCTTGTGTAGCAATTTACCATCTCTAACCTCCCCCTTCCCTGAGCCACTGCAGCTGATGTAGGATGTCTCTGTGAAAGCATATTGTTGCTAAGGGGCGTTGCTAGGCACTATCGCACACATAAATATGGATCCTCAGTCTTTTGGATAGGGCTGACTTCAAAAAGGAAACTGGAGAGTTACGTGCCCAAAACTTTATTGATCTTACTTTCCTTTGCTCTCTCCAGATTCAGATAAAAGATGACAAAGACAGTAGTAAACACCCGAATTTAAGTGCATTCCTACATTATAAATAGCTTGTCACTAAAACTGGCCTTCACTGCCTGAATGGGAGATTGGAGCAGTCCGTTCCATTGAGGATGAGAGTGAGGAATTTGAGGCAAAGACCAAAAATGAGGGACACAAGGAACACAGCCACACAAGCAAATTAAAATGTGGTTCATCTCGTCGGTGTAAATGTCATTTTCTAGATCTTCGGTTACACAGATGAACACTTCAAGCCAATCATTTGTATTTAGAAAAGCGATAGACATATAGACAGAGGTAAACACTGGTCAAAAAGGAGCATTGAATGATACAGGCCAGTTCAAAATTCCAGGTTTTTTGCATTAACAAAATGTCCCAAGGCTGCCCACGCTTCAGCATCTCTTTCTTTGAGAACTCCCCCTTATGAATAGATAGATGACTTCAGCTGATGTTCATTCGGGTGAACATGGACACGTGCTTTGCATGATAATTCTGTGGTTTTCTCACCCTAGGTTATTTGCTTCCCAGATAAAATTGCTTGGGTTTTATGGCTGTCATTTCAAACAAGCAGTTTTGTTAAGATTTTTCACGTTGATGTCTATTGGCTCTGATCATTTCCCGTCATATGATACTTACTAATGCTGTCTCCATGGGTTGGAGTTTTCAGAGACCAATCAGTTTCTTTCTTTTCATAGCAGCTTATTTTCTCTGAATGGGGATGTTATCAAATCCCAGCACTCCTGTGGCTTGGGAGTGAAACATGTTTCAAGGAAAACCATGTGGTAAAGCTAGCTGTTCCAAAAAGGGCTTGAGTTATTTGCACTAACAGGTGAACTGTTGTATATGTCACTTGAATAGCTACAATTAACAGACACCTTTATACTGACTTGTTTGGGGTAGTCATTACAGTGGGGAACCATAAACAAATTAAACCATCTTGCACATCAAAGCATGCAATTAACAAACATAAAATAACCTTTGCAAAAAGAAATCTACCCATGTCCGCTTCCTTGCTCAGCTCCATACTACGGAGTCCTGCCTCTAAAAGCTAGCTTACAGTAATGCACAAATCTGGTAAAGAGTAATAATTTCTACAGAAATTCTACTCTAACTTTCCAGACCTTCACTTTCCTTAATTTCATATTGGGTATGTTGCAATAAAGACTAAAGACTCAGAGAGTGGCCACCGACCTTGCATGAGCAAAAATTAAAAGATAAACTTACCGTTAACAGTATGGTTTGTGGAAATGTGGATCACGGGACAAATGCAGCCTGGGAAATTCTGCAGTGCAGCCCTCCCCTGCTCCCCACTCTTCTCTAAGATATGTCCGTGCTGTCCATACAGTACAGGTACCATCGTGAATGTTTTATGGTTTGGGTGATGGCGTTAAATGTCCTATTACTGAAATCATAACCTAAAGGCGTCACTGGCTGTATCTTCACATTCACAATAAGAGCAGAAGCCGTCTCCTCTATCCTACACAAATCAGTTGCGCTCATCGGGGTCTTGGTTATAAATATCAGGATGGCTTGGGTGAGCCTTGTCTAAACATATCAAGGTGAGCAAAGGGTACCCAAACAGCTGGCTCGCAAGGCTTTACTGCCTATTGTTTGTGCACTGGAGAGACTGATGCGACTTTGAAGGGTGGGGGACTTGAGAACGTCCTTGGCAGCCCTCCCATTTCAGCACCTTAGACAGCTGCCTGGTTCTGCCTGAGGACACGGCCAATATTGATGCTCCCACTTCAGAGGCTGAACCAGCTGCAGAATTCACCAGGGGCCCTCTTGTGCCGGCAGTGTGGTTTACACTTTCAAAGTCACTCCTGGTAAACTCTGTGCTTATCTTCTATTTTATGCAGAGTACAGGGAAAGAAGCGAGCCATCCAGCGGCAGTGCTCTAAACCTTTGGATTTGTTCCCAGAACTCAGGCATTGATGATGCCATAAAACATACAAAGGATGAAGGCCGTTTGGGTGATGAAGTCAAATGAGCAGCCTATCTGACTTCTTCATTTTCCTCTCTAGCACTGCTGCGACAAATAGCTTTGAAGCCGACGTAGGATTTACTGATCATTCGCAATTGCACATTTGTCTGAGCTCTGAGAACAAACTGAGTGTTTGTGGATGTGCTGGTTCTGCTTCGTCGTACTCCTGTGCTTTGTAAGACAGAATTCTGGAGAACTGCTCCTCCCTCTTCCAGCGTCACCCGTGGGGGAATCAGAAGAAACAGATCACTCACCGTAGCCTGTACAATACTTGGAAACTTACAGTGAGCACAACTGCACTGAGAATGACCCCAAGTGGTACTGACCTTAATCCACAGATGCCTGTATTCAGTGTCATTTTAAGCTTTTCTGCTTCAGGAGTCCCAGCTGCCCAAAAGAGAGGGCAAACAACTGCTCTCCAAAATAAAGATGACGGTCTACAGAAAAATGAAAGGTTTGCTGGTTTTCAGAGGGGATGCAAAATCTTTCAAAACCTCTAGTTAGTGAACTAACTAATCCTTATTGCTGCCACCCCGTGGACTCTGTGTACGCTTGTCAGAAATCAATTTCTATTTTTTTCATGTTGATGGATAATATCAATGTTTATTTTAAAGCATTTTCCCCATTTTTATCAATTTACATTTCCACAGTTGTGCAGAATTATGGGTTATAAACACTTTTATGTATTTAAATTTTCGATTTCAGGAAATTGGGGGGGGTGTCACGATAATTACTTAATGACAGTAGATGTGGTGCTTCAAAAAGTTAGCTATAATATTGTTAAAAAGCAAATTATCAACATCACATCAGTATATACAAACTGAATATCCTTAGATCCAACTCTAATAAGTTCTCAAGCAGCATTTCTCTTACTTTGCCTATCTGTATATTTTTATTATTGATGGAAATATTTTTTCCATGGTGTGTGGGTGTGGTGAAAGTGGCATGTACTAATATTTGCTGATAAAAAGCTAATCCTTCCAAACCTACCGCTGTGAAAGGAGTTGCTGGTGCAATCTCTCTATATCATAAAACCACTGCCCAAATGATCCCTTTTATTGGCAAGCTCAAGAGGGAACACAGTGCTCTCTCTTTTAAAGAGGCTTCCTCCAGAACACAGCTGAAATGTATTGCTGAGAGCAGTCCGGGACAAGTTTGTGTGGCAATTACTCCTGCCTGTTGTGGATAAACAGGGTTTCAGTTTTCAGTGTTACCATTCACCACAGTAAAATTCATGATTTTTCGGTCACAAGTGGGTTCTATGTGGTGGGTGAACTCCTTGGGGTAACCCCAGCCTTTGACTCAGAGGGTGAATGAGTCTTACTTTCAGCTCTAAATTGGCTGAGAAATCATAGATTCATAGAAAATTAGAGTTGGAAAAGACCTCAGGAGGGATCTAGTCCAATCCCCTGCTCAAAGCAGAACCAATCCCAAATAAACCATCCCAGTCAGGGCTTTGTGAAGCCAGGCCTTACAAACCTCTGCAGATGAAGATTCCATCATCTTCCTAGATAAGTCATTCCAGTACTTCACCATCCTCCTAGTGAAAAAGATTTTCCTAATATCCAACCTTCTCCCCCACTGCAACTTGAGACGATTGCTCCTAGTTCTGAAATGTTTTTAGTTTTCTTTAGCCACTTGTCACCAGCCTCCATTCTCTTCAGGCCTGTCTATGCCCATTAATGCCAGGGAAGACTCTGACCATCCAGAGCCCCATGACTGAGATGGGGCCCAGATCTAGGGCTGCGTCTACACTGGTAAATTAAGTTGACTTAAGCTTGCTTAATTTACCCTGCGTCTACACGACACTTTCCTTAAGGAAAATAAAGTCGATTTAAGGAAAATAAAGTCTACTTTATAACACCACCTTTCTATTAGACCTAAGGTTTAAGTTGACTCCCTAGAGTCGACTTAAGCCAGTGTAGACGTGGGGTAGCCCTAAGTCAACTTAGGGCTACCCCAGGGCTACATCAATGCCCTCCCTGCCTGGGGGGGGGCACAGGGGGAGTCTGACATGCCCCCCCACAGGGCAGGGCAGAGCCCTGCCTACCCTGCCCCTATGCCCTGCCAGGGTCCCTGTCCCCCTTTGCCCCATTGTACCTAGGTACAATGGGGCAAAGGCTGAGCCCCCTGGCATTGGGCAAGAGGTGCCCCCCGTCCCTGTGGACCTCCCCTAGGTCCCCCTAAGCCCCTAGAAGTCGACCTAGGCATCCAGTGTGGACGCTCTAGGTTGACTTTTTAAGTTCCCCTTTAAGTCGACTTTATTTTTAAGTGTAGACGCACTAAGTCGACTTAGTTGACTTAGTTAAAATCGACTTAAATTAACAAGTGTAGACATAGCCTAGGAGTCCCAGGGTCCCTGTAATAGTCGCTCTGCTGTTCCTGATGTACAGATCAAGTCTGATTTATTTATTTATTCCTCTCCCCTGTGAAGTGAAGAAGTCAGAAACTACTGAGTGGAACTGTAAGTCTCTGATGGTTCCCTCTCCCAATAAGTCTCCTTTCATAGCACACAGAACAGAAAGTACCTTGAAAGTCCCAACTCATGAAAACCTGATGAATGGCCTTTTAATGTTCTTCCCCTCCTAGGGCAGGAGCCCAGGATTGAAAAGAATGTCCTGGATTGGTGAAACAGGTTGACCAATCAGTAAGGCTTGTTTAAAGCCAATCAGCATCAGGAATTCTGAGTAATGAGGAGCAATGGGATTTTCCACCTAACTGATCAATCAGTTCTCAGCCAGGTCCTCCTAGCAGCAATATAAACTGCAGCTACAACTTTGTGTCTGTACAGGTGAGAAAAATGGCAGCCTAGTAACACATACAGGATTCTGGGGATCGTCTTCCATTTTGGGTTAATATATGTAAATATAAATGTGCATATTTGTTTACAAACCAGAGCCAGAGAGTGATTTATTTTACCCATTTCCTTAAACTGATTATTAATGTGAGGTTTGGTTAAGACAATACCAGTGAGAGATGGGGATGGCCACCAATGTTCAGTGACTGGTGAGTCTTGCCCACATGCTTAGGGGTTTAGCTGATTGCCATATATGAGGTCAGGAAGGAATTTTGCCCCAGGGTAGATTGGCAGAGATCCTGGCTGTGGTTTTTGCTTTGGTTTGGTTTTTTTGCCTTCCTTTGCTGGTGGATACTCTGTACCTTGAAGTTTTTTAAACCATTATTTGAGGATTTAAATAATTGAGTACTAAGGTGGGTTTATTACAGGACTAAGTGGGTGTGGTTCTGTGGCCTACGATGTGCAGGTGATCAGACTAGATGATCATACTGGTCCCCTCTGACCTGGGTCTATGAGACTCAAGTGATTCTGAATACGGATATTTTAAAGATAAAGCCACACTGCTTTCTCACAGAGGCTTAGGACTGAATGTGAAATCAAACAGGGTATGTAGGGAAATAATGACCCTGCCACCCTTTCTCATTACTCTTCTATATTTGAGGGTGCAAAGAGAAAGGATGTTTCAAAAAGAAAGAAGCAGCAATTTGTCAGTCTCCATCAATGTGACTAGTGCTTCAAAATCTGATGGACAGCTACATCTTGGGCAGAGGTTTCCTTCTATACTCAAAGTAGGATCAAAATAACGGTACTGTAGGAAAAAAAAAACATGGGTCCACCTTCAGGAGCAGTGAATACAAGATTTTTCCATATCTGGTTTGCCACAACTGACCTGAGGAAAAAAAATCTGAATTTTGTGCTGGCAAAAAATAATGGAAGCACATGGAAACCCAAATCCTCTGTTTATTCATATAATTAGGCATTAGTGTATCTTACCTACCCCACAATTCTAGTGCGCCTCAGTCCTGACCTGGAAGGGCCATTTCTAATTATTAGCAAGTGTCTCAGTCTCTACAACTCATTCACTTATTAGCTCACTGCTGCAACTGTTAGCCAACATTCCAATTAGTATAAATCTTAATAATAATAATTAACATTTCTCTGTCACCTCCTGCCTATCTCCCAGTGCTTTAAAAACATTAATAAATACTCGCTGCTTTCTGCAATATATGTGTATTCCCAATTTACAGATGGGAAATTGACACAGAGGGGAAATTAACCCAGGGTCCTGCTTCCTGCACTTTTATTTAACTACTATGTCACATACCCTCTCTGCTCTGGGCACACAATCCAGGCAGTCTGGTTCCCAGTACCCCGCTTTAACCACACCACAAACTGTGAAGATGGCTTTTGAGATGTAAACAAGGCTTTCTAAGGCCTGGCTTGAGACCCACCAAACTCATTTCAAATGGGGGCAGCTAAGGAGCTGACATGTGGCCGGGACGTGAAATCAGTGTGGGCCTGGGTTGGATTCAGCTCCATGACAGGAAGATGAAAAGCCCCCTACATGGACTAAACCAAACAAGGAGTCCTATGGTGCTTTTGAAGACTAACAAAATTATTTATCGTGTGAGCTTCCATGGGAGAAAAATCCCACTTCGCCAGACACTTGAAGATGGAAAATTTACATGGGGAATACATGAACCAGAGACTGCTCCCGCTCTCCTCTGATAACACAGCACTACCCCGTCATCTCCCCCTCCTAGGGAGAGGGGACAGCCATCGATTCTCCCCCTCCTTACCTAGGAGGGAAATTAGAGATCTCCACTATTGGGGGGGGGGGAAGAGAAACCTCCCACCGCTACCCATGAGGAGCAAGAGACCTTCCCTTCCCCCAGTGGGGGGCAGTTAAAGACCACCCCATGAAATTAGAGATCTCCATCACTGGGGGAGGGAGGGAAGAGACCTCCCACCCTCCCCATGGGGGTATTGAGAAGAACTCCAGTGGGGGGCAGTTAGAGACCTCCCCTCCCTCTGCTCCAGTGGGGGGCAGTTAGAGACCCCTCCCCTCCCCCAGTGGGGGGCAGTTGGAGACCCCTCCCCTCCCCCAGTGGGGGGCAGTTAGAGACCCCCCCTCCCCCAGTGGGGGGCAGTTAGAGTCCCCTCCCCCAGTGGGGGGCAGTGAGAGACCCCTCCCCTCCCCCGGTGGGGGGCAGTTGGAGATCCCCCCGCGGGAGCTAGCTGCTGACCCCCCCCCCACGGGAGAGGCGGAGCCGCCCGTCGGCCGTCACCTAGCCCCGCCCCGCCCCCGAGCTGGCCCCGCCCCTTTCGCTGGGCGCGCTTGCGTCACGCACGCCGCCGAGCGCAGCGCAGGGGGTGCCCCGTCGCGTCGCCGTCGCTCGCCCCCGCGCGTGCGTGTGCGTCCCGCGTCATTCCCCCGCCTGGCCCTGCTCCGTCCGGCCTGCTGGTCTGCTGGCGCGCGCGCGGCTGCCGCACCGTCCCGCGCCCGGCGCCCCTTGAGTCGGCTGCGTCCGGCGCCCCGCGCCCCGCGGCGGTTGGTTCGTTGGCGCGCGGCCTGGTGCGCGCGGCCCGGCTCCGTGAGGCGCGGCGAGGCCCGGCCCGGCCTGGCGGGGGGCGCCGCCGCCATGAGCGTGGAGGCGTACGGCCCCAGCTCGCAGACGCTCACCTTCCTGGACACCGAGGAGGCCGAGCTGCTCGGCGCCGACACGCAGGGCTCCGAGTTCGAGTTCACCGACTTCACCCTCCCCAGCCAGACCCAGACCCCGCCCGGGCCCGCACATGGCGGCGCGGGGCAGCCCGGCCCGGGGCAGGGCCCGCCCGGCCAGAGCGAGCCGCAGGTGCGTGGGGCGGGAGCCGACAGCGGCCGGCCGTGGCCAGCGAGGCGCTTCTCTCTCCCGTCCTCCATCTTCCCTCCTGCGGGGCTTGCCGGGCCGCACGCCGGCCGGGATCCGCGGGCAGGGGCTGCTTCGACGGCCCCACCCCTAGGGAACGGGGAGGGCGGCCTCCCGGGGGGGGTGGACCCCTGGGGGCGGCGGGGTGGGGGTGGGAAAGAAGGGAAAGCGGGTTTCGTGGCGGGGTGAGGACGAGAAGAGGAAGTTAGTGGCATGCAATGCAGCGCGGAAAGTGTTTCCACCGCACATCCAGCTTTGCGATTCCTTGTGTTGCTGTTAAAAGAAAACCAAACCCGAGGCGCTAGAGTTGCTGTAACACTGGAAAAGGTTAGAGGACATGCGTGTCGGTCAGCTGCGTGGACGAGCAAACACTGGTCCCCAGCAAGGAGCTGTTTGCAAACAGTGTGCGCTTGAAGGGCTGTTCAAATAAGTTTGAGATCCCAGTTCCTGAACGCTGTGTGCGCTTGTACATCGCCATTTAGACATGAAGGCTTGGAGTCAGAATTCTCTCCTCTCCAACTGTTGACAGCTGCCAAAGGCAGATCAGGGATGCAACTTACTCAGCTGTTTTGGCTGCTGTTGATGGAGTCTGTAAGAGAAACCCAGATTCGTGAACTCAAAGCATGGCAGTTAAAAGGATTCTTGGGTTATCTTTATTGGTCTCTTTATTCAGGACACCCTGATATCAGAGCCTAGCAAAACCCAAGTATGCATATGCCTGGACAGAGGACTTTTTTTTAAAAAGAAGCTGCATAAACAAAGGAGGGGAAAAATTAACAAAATTGCAATTATTTCGTGCTTTACTCAGTTACCATCATATCCACATGCTGTCTGTATAGAACAGTGGCTCTGCAAGTTGCCTGTGGCCCATGTGACATCCTCAGGGCCATACAGATAGTGTAAGTATTGTGTGGATGCAGTCCATAGAGAGCTGCATCTGTGACCCCAGTGGTAAATAGGTTGAGAACCAGTGGTATGGGACCTTCTCATTAGATTACCTGTGTAATGATCTTCTACCTGTATATAAATAATCGCACAGCAAACCATAACATACCATACGTTCTCTCTCGAAAGTCTTCAGAAGTAAGTTTCTAAATAAACTATGCTTTGTAGTTTTATCACATCTGGGTAATATTCCCCTCTGATCTTTCTGGTTAGGTATTTTACAGGTGCTAAATGTTCCTGATTGATCATTAATATCAAATACAGATTCTTTTAAAGATATGGTTTGAAAAGAGAACACATATAGAAGTTAAAATCTATGTACAGTATGTTTAGGTGCTAACAAAGTCTATAGCCAGCGTGTAGAAAAACTTGGTGGTTTTGGCTCTTCAAGAAGCTGCTGGAACAATGTTTTTAAGAAACTTTTACAAATTGCCATATTCTCCTTGATGCTCTTTTTATCTCCAAATACTTCTTTCACATACTGATTTTTTTTAGCTGTCGTACAGGCAATGTTTCTTTTGAACCACAATATAACAAGAATTAAATATCTCTTTACTTTTGCTAATATTGTTACATAGCTATCCAGTCCTCTACATTTTAGCAGACCCATCCTGCAATAATATAGTTTGGGATCTTTTGCAAAGGCTTCTGGAGAATAATTTGCTAAGTATTTTCAATTCATTAAATTCAATTTAATCTTTTATTTTTAAATGTGCACACATTGTTTACCTGCTGCGGAGTAATGTTCAGATGTCTCTTTAATCCCTAGACATTAGGAGGAGAGAGATAGTATGATGTTTCCTTCACCCACTCTTCTAATGAAGTATGTTATTGATGCTTCTCTTCAGCAGGACTTTCTTCCTCTAATGTTCATTAAACCAAGATGTGTGAGTTTTTTGAAGTTTGTTGGTGTCCCACCATTGCCTAAAGGGTATAAAGGGTCAGTAGCGTGACAGTAATGGCCATATTATTTCTTCTTGCCGAAGATTAGCCGATTCAGCCATCCCCTGCAGCTTCTACATGAATTGGCTATTTTAGATGCACTATGATGTTTATCTTTCCCCGACTGTTTCATACATCTTATTTGTTTTCTGTTTCCCACTCTCCATGGCATTCTCTATACTAGCATTTCAAGTTGTGATGTTGGCACCTGTAAGTTAATACTTTGTTGACTAACAAGTTTTTGCAGCTTACTGTAGAAAAGGCACACTTTGTCTAACATGCTCTAAATTGGTTGAATGACCACATCTGGAAAGGAACAATGGTGCAGTGGTTATGTTCTAACCTAGGACATGGAAGATTTGGGTTCTGTTCCATGCTCTACCAGATTTCCTTTGTGATCTTGGACAAGTCTGCTAGCCTCTCTGTCAGTTTCCAATCTGTGAAATGGGAATGGTACTGCTTTATCTCAGGGATGTTTTGAGATAAATGTGTTAAAGATTGAGGTCCTCAGGTACTGTTGAAACAGGGACCACATAAGTACTTATGGGTTAGAAAAGTAGTGTGCCTTGTCTATATTATTTTTAAAACATGGAACCATATGTTAAACATCAAACCTTATAATCTCCTAGGTAGACAAAGCCCAAGTGTCCTAGAATTATTCATGCAAGTAGCATTGTTTGTGCAAGACTTGTATGTATTTTTGAGAAACCGTGATTTGATGTCTGCTACCAGTGACCTTCCTTTTCCTTCCTCTCTTGTTGGTTTTGTGACCCTCATTTTCTATGTCATATTAAACTTAGATTGTATCCTCTTTGGGGTTCTCTATTTTGGTAAGGCCTAGGATATCTCTAGATGCTTAAAAAATAAATACTTGTGGTGGGACAGTACACCGTTCTATCCTGAGGATAACAAATAACAACCATGCGGTGCTGGAATGGATACTGCATCCAGTACAGAGCCCTATTGCCTGAAGTAGTCATTGTTTAACCCTCTGTAGCTTTAGGCATTCTACCTACCTCATAAGTGGAAGGGCAGTAAGTGGATACATTCATGCCTGTGTCTAGATCAGGAGATTGCTAGACAGTGCCTTCTTTCAGAAATTAAGAATGACACGTCCATATTTTGTTACCAGTTCCTTGGGAAGTGATTCATATGGTCAGGAGAACCCCACTATTCAAAGAATCTTTCAGTTATTTTACCTAAATTGAATAATGCTCTTCTGTAATTTGTCCCTAGAGTCTGATCGTGTTTGTTGCTGATCAGTTTTGCAAGGGAAGAGAACAAAAATGATGAGGGACAGACCATCTCTTCCATTTTTTATTGGCTAAGCTCCATCTTTCAAAATATTTATTCCTAGGATGTTAATCATCTTAAATTGAACACAAGATCTCTTTAATAAATAATTCGTGCCAGTTTATTAACAATACGTGTATAGGCTAATATTACAAGTAGCGTTTAAAGCAGCAGTTGAGTCACTTCCTTATTACTTGCCTGCCAAACCCTGAGTCTAGGCTACTGGGTGTACCTAGCAACAGGTGACATGTGCAACAAAAGCTCTGACAGGATGGGCGCTCCCTGCAGTATCTTGGGTGTAACTGACGTGGTCAGCTGCTGCAGGCCTCCTGCACAGCTCTGAGCTCAGCTCTTAGCTGATGAAATACTTTTAATTTCACTGTCCTTGGAAATAAAACTTGCACAGCTCCACAGAAGCTAATTACCCACTTTGACACACAGGTTTAGGTAAGCATCCAGGCAGTTGGGTCACAGGTATGGCACTTGACAATTTTAATGTAAAATTGCACTATATATTTGACAGTTACCAGCTGTCATCTTTCTGTGTCTTCCAGGGGACCATTGTGCAGCCATTTAGGTGCTGGAGTTTGGATTTGTCTTCCTTTGGCGTCAGTCCAATGTGCTGTTCAGTATTGCAGTCCCTTTGGTCACTGGTATTCTTTGTTCCTCTGTGAACCTTGATTCTTCATAAAATGGCACCCTTCACTCTTTAAGCCCCATGGGCAGACTACAAATCTTTTAAATAAAATCAGTACTTGGATAGTTGCTCTAAAAATTCATCCTGTTAAGTAGGCTGAAGGCCTAGTGCCTTGCATCACACTTGACACATTTTTAGCTTGCAGGTGTTAAAGTCTATCCTAATTTGTATATTGTAAATATAGAATTTACTTGCTTTTGAAATTAATTCTGGAATTGTGTTCTTTGTAATGCACAAATGGTGTGGTGCCTGGATGTCTAAATGAGAAGCATGCAGAGAAGCAGATCTGTTTTATTCTAATTTTATGTAGCTTTTGCATTACTTCTGGAAAAAAAAAAACTGCTAAGGCTACATCAAGGAGATATTTAGTGTTCAGACAGTAGTTTATTAATGTGAAGTCTAGAAAGAATGTACCTCCCTTGCTCCTCAGCCTTGGTTTTGTTCAGATTGCAGAGAGGTTTCTTCAGAAAATTCTTGTTAATGAGGGCAAGAAAAGTTTGAAAAAATCCTTAAATGAGCTCAGAAGACCTGCATTTTTTGGATTTAATGTTTGTTTTAAGAGTTTTGCATTCTTGTCCTGAGATTAGAGGAAAACAGTTTCTCTGGAAATGCATATTTCATTATCTGAGAGGACTAAAGAAATAATCTGAAACTGAAAGTAGAGATCTAGAATAGACTGCATTAAATGTCTGACTTGGTAAACTTATTAAAAATAATAAATTAATATCAAACTGCAGGTCTCAGACTGACCAAAACATAAGCATTAAACTTTATTATTCAGAAGCAAATGCTTGTCTTGCATTTGTCTGATCCCATCTAATTAACCTAATCCCCATAGAAGAATTTAATTATCTCGTATGTCCCTTGAGAGTGTCTTCTGTGTAGTAACTTTAACACATAGCACTGTTCCAAAATGTTATGTTGATTAAGCCTGTGCTAAACAATATGGTCAGGTTGTAGTGTTTGATTTCCCAGACTTCATATTAGGATTACGCAACATTCCTCTTTGTTTTATTCCTTGCCTGCTTGGGGTGGGCTTTCTCAGAAGATTATAGGTCCGTTGGGGTGGACAAAGCTTTTTGGAACATACATCATGGCTTTGACATTGACATATGAACTCAGCCAATTTTCAGGAGAGTTATGACAAGCGATTTTTTTTCTGCTTTCTAAATGTTCTCATTGACTATGTAATTAAACTAGAGCACCTATAACAATCTCTGTGTGGCGATGGCTGCGTTAATCTGATACATGGAGTCAAATTCTTTTCTTGGTCATGTTCATTACTGATAACAGATGCACCCAACCCTGGGGTACCGCACAGGTGCTGGGAGATAAATGATGCATTCTAAATAGCCTTCAAAACATAATAATTTGCCATATACTTTCTTTCTCCTCATCTCCAGTGGATGAAGAGCTAACGTTACACAAGCATAAAATGGACAACACATTTGTAGCATAAATAAGATTGAGATTTGAAGCATAACCTTTTCTGAGACCTATCCTGAGTCAGTGTTACAGACCTGCCCGGTAGTGGTGGAGAGTACAGTCCTTGCATCACGCTTGTTGTACAGGCTTTGTTTTCTGAGTCCTTGAAATCATGTTCCTCTGACACTTGACAAACGGGCTGTCAGTTCAGACTGGGTCTTCCAAAGTTGTCTTGGATTTTTTTTTGTAGTGATAAAAAACAATTAGTTGAGTTTTGAATTGGAAGAATCATGAAATAGCTAAAACAAGCTTGAAAAATATCTTGTGATGTATAGTAATTTTCATACAAGCTGTAATATGCAACAGTATTTTGATGTGATATATTATATAGCTAATATTATCATTTGAGGAGTGGGTCCAGAGAGTTTTGAAAGGTAATCTGCTTAGAAACAATTTTTACTTAAATCTTTCTGTACTTCTCTCATTTTTAACTAGACTTACAGAAACAGGCTCTTTTGTTGAAGAGTTCATTTTACTCATTGATGTCCCTGTGTAATAGAACCATAATTTTGATATGCCAGACAAAATTATGGTTTGTGGGCAAGGAACAACAGAAATAAATGAGGAGGAACCTTAAACAGTAAAGATCCTGTTTTTAGATAGATACCCTTAGTGAATTGGGAGGGATGAAAAATATTTGACACTAATATAATTGTTTGAGCATAATTTTTTATTTGATTACACTGACTGTGGGTAGAAGAGAAACACATCTATAGTTTTTAAATTTACCATATTTATTTTATTGGATTAATCTAGCACCTCTCATACAGGCTCATATTAGTCTGGTGGCACTTTTAAAGACTAACACATTTATTTATTGCATGAGCTTTTGTGGGAGAAAATCCCACTTTGTGTTTGACGAAGTGGGATTTTTCTCCCACAAAAGCTCATGCAATAAATGTGTTAGTCTTTAAAAGTACCACCGGACGCCTTATTAGTTTTGCTGAACTAGACTAACACAGCTCCGCCTTTGGAACTTGATATCAGTCAGTGTTTGTTTTGTTACCAGTCTATATACCATTGTTATCCTTTCTTACCGCTTCTTGTCTCTCCAAATTAAACTCTTGCCAAAACTTGTTACAGTATCATAAGCACTTGTGAAGTAGATCAGTGTCCCAACCCCTGTCTTTCCAGCGTGGGGTGTAATTTATAGTTGGAGCACTGATTATGTAATATGAACCATCAACTTTGTATTTTAGGTTAATGG
Source organism: Pelusios castaneus (assembly GCA_007922175.1). NCBI lineage: Eukaryota > Metazoa > Chordata > Testudines > Pelomedusidae > Pelusios > Pelusios castaneus. The sequence continues at coordinate 1,562,591 of ML685800.1, forward strand.
ACCTGACGGGATCCTCCAGAATGGTGCAGTGGATGATAATGTAGCTAAAACCAGCCAACTGTTGGCAGAGTTAAACTTTGAAGAAGATGAAGAGGATACTTATTACACCAAGGACCTTCCAGTGCATGCTTGCAGGTAGTTTAAAATCTGCATGAAATTCAGAGGGAGCCTAAATTAGACTTAAGTAATCAAACTGAAGAGTCTATATATTTTAATGACATTGCGGACCCAATAAATATCAAAGGGACACCAGAATCTGTGTAAATATGTAAAATGTAAATCTTGGAGAAACTGACAGGTTGTTTGTTGCTTGTCTGTAAAATGGGGTTATTTATCCAGCTTCCAGGGGTGCTATGGACCAATTTAATGTTGGGAAGTGTTCTGAAGGGTGTGGCTGGAAGGTGCTATGCAAGTGACCAACTGAAGTCCTGTGTAGTAAATACATAAATGCTCAGCTGGCACACCAGCAGCAGGTACATAGTTTAACCTAAATACTAGTAGCTTTCCTCCATTGCTGTTTCAGCTTATTGCAGCATGGGGGTATAGCTAGGAATTGTGCCCTCTGGCTAGACACTGTATTCATAATTCATGAGGCAAAGCACCCTTTAATGTAGATTCAGCTGCTAAAATATTTATCTCAAAACTGGAAGATGTGACTTCAAAATCAGAGTTCAATTAGTGCAGCTTGGACGGAAGTGACTGAAGCTGACTCAGTGGTTTAAAGACTGAGTTTCTCATACTCTTGCAAAGATTCTATCAAAATGAAAATTGAGAGCCTAGTAGACTAGTTTAAGCCATTGTAGACCGTTACCCAAGTGCTGCCTTGTTGCCAGGTCCAGCTGATGTCTCTAGTACAGTGAATAGTCTGTGCATTTCTAACTGTACATTCCTGTAAACATCGGTAGCTGATTATTCTTTCTTTCCCTCTTCGATTTTTAGTTACTGTGGTATCCATGACCCAGCTTGTGTGGTTTACTGCAATACCAGCAAGAAGTGGTTCTGTAATGGGCGTGGAAATACATCTGGCAGGTAAATGACAGAAGTGGCAATAATAATTAGTGTGTGCATCGAGAAAACAAATTCAGTTTCTGGATGCAGCATATTTGTCTCTTTCCTGGATTGTTGATTTCAAAGGACAATTGGCTTTTAAACATCTGCTCGAGTTTTTAACATGCACAGCTAACCTTTTTTTTAAAGAAAGTTTGCTTTGTGGATCTGAATGTGAAATTTCAGCTTCCTTCCCACCACCAATTGACCTATTATCACCAGCACACACCAAAGAGACCCTCCCCTTGTGAAAGGCAGTGACTGGGAGAGTTGCATGAATGAGGCTAACAGTGTTTTCATTGGTCGTCTGTCTACTGAGTGATCTTTGATTCCTGTCCCCTGCTGCTGCTCAGCTGCGTGCATAATTCTTGTGCTAGTCTTGCAGTTGATTTGTAAGGAACCCCCCAGACACTTAACTAGCAATATTTTTTTTAAAAAACTCTACATTTTCCCTGGGTTTCAAGTCATTCCTTCCATCTGTCCAAGGACTTCTCTGCACTTACAGCGATGCAGGGGTGCAGCTGTAGCACATAGTGAAGACGCTGCCTGCACCAATGGGAAAACTTCTCCTGGTGGTGTAGGTACTTCACCTCCCTGAGAAATGGTAGCTCTGTCAATGGGAGACGCCCTCCTGTTGAAATAGGGCTGTCTACACGAGAGTTTAGGTTGGTATAACTGTGTTGCTCAGGGGTGTGGATTTTCCACACCCTTGAGTAACATATTTATACCAACATAAATTCCTAGTGTAGACCAAGGCCTAGATCAGCAGCTTCTCACCACTTGAATGAAGTGGTATTGGTTAACTTCTGTTTGCAAAAATAGCAAGTATTTGTAACAGACTTTCTTTGTTTAGTGCTAAATGAGCTGTTCTCTTCTTTTAAATTAAGATTAAAACTGACTCCAGAGGTCAGAAATTTTGCTGGCCATTAACTGCATACAAATGTAGGTGTATTTTCTGGTTTCAGCCACATTGTAAACCATCTCGTGAGAGCGAAGTGTAAAGAGGTGACTCTTCACAAAGATGGTCCTTTGGGAGAGACTGTCTTGGAGTGTTATAATTGCGGATGTCGTAATGTGTTCCTCCTTGGCTTCATTCCAGCTAAAGCTGACTCAGTAGTCGTGCTACTATGCAGGTGAGAGAATCCCTTTTTTGACAGATTTCAAATAAAGGCTGATGCAGACTTGAATTTGATGGAATAGCTTCATGCATTTCTGAAGGGCAACACTTCATGTTTTCACATAATACCAAAAATATTTCTTGCATTCTGAGCTGTCATCAGGCACTTTGTGGTGAGTGCATAGGTTTCATGTATTAGCTAACATTTCCCCCGGCATACTGGAATAAAGAGACTGTCTATTATTCTGGGAAATCATCCTACTTTTATGAAGGGAGACTCAGGCAATTTGTCTTTCCCTCAATACATGCATTAAACTGTTGAATTATTTTATTTCAGGTATACTAGAGTAACACTTTTAGCTGGAAACTGACACATTAACCTCAGGCTAGAGCGTGTCAGTCTGAAACACAGATTAAGGCTTCTCTCAGCCCCTAAGATTACAGCTGTTCAAGAACAGAGTAATCTTGTAGTAAACTGAAAATGATCCTGTAACAGAACATGGTCATGAAATCATGGTCTCTGCTATAGCTGTTAAATGCTATAGCTTGCCATTTATTTGGCAGTGGAAGAGCCATTTCTATGGTAAGCATCTATTCTCTTATTTAATTATGTAATGCCATATTAGAACTAGTCCTCTGATTCTTCTGAACACAGTTCTAATGAACAGTAATCAATTCTGAGGTAAACACTCTTAGAAGCCTGCTTAGATGCCACGATCGTCTAAGTGATGCAGTAGAATTCATGAGTATTTCTAGAGCACCCATCTCCATACTATCACAGCATCTAATAATAGTGCAGCATCTAATATTAGTGGATTCCTGGCCCAATTAAATTTGTGAAAACATTGTAAAATTTTAATTCAAAAGCATAGCCTTACATGGGTGAACTTGTTCTTGTACCTGTCTAATTTAATACACTTATCAATATCTTAATTTGCAGGCAACCATGTGCCAGTCAGAGCAGCTTAAAGGATATTAATTGGGACAGCTCACAGTGGCAACCTCTTATCCAAGATCGCTGTTTCCTTTCGTGGCTGGTAAAGATCCCTTCTGAACAGGAGCAGTTGAGAGCGCGTCAGATTACAGCTCAACAGATTAATAAACTGGAAGAACTCTGGAAGGTGTGTGTCACACTAAATTAGGACTGTGTAGCCAAATTGTAAAAATTCTGTATATTTGATCAGGAGGAAAGAGACCTCATTATTAAGTCTGTATTCCGCTCTGGCTTACTCAGCATTTTACATGCATGCAGACATGTTCCCCACCCCAACTTTACCATTGAAATTCGTGACAAATTTGATAGCTGTTCTTGAGCGGGAGGGCTTGGGAGATTAGTAATTGGGTGGAAGGAGGGGTTATTTGATTAACAGTGGGTAATGCTGCGGGCTCTGAATTTTTGTTGTATTCTGCATTTTTGTGTAGATCACAAAATTCTAGGAATCTTTCATGTAAAATTGAAAGGACAATGTTAGTTTAAATTGTAATCTGTTACCTAAATTAGTACGTTAGACTAAAATTCAGTTCTTCACTACATAGTGATTATATACAAATATCTGAGTAAGGACATGCCAGTCTGCTCTTATTCTGTCTTATCTAATTTCAGTGACAAACTTTTACACTATTACAGTTCAGAGACAATCCAACCAAGGGGGAGCAACTTTAATGAGTTTGCACAGTTTTTTAATTAAGGCCAGAATTTTCTCTTCAGTGATTTATTATTGACACAGCTTTAACTTTCATGTCCAAGTCTGATCTTGCAGGTTTGAGAGTTTAAAAAACAAAAATGATCAGAAGTCATTTGATAAATAAGGAACCCTGTGATGCAGCGTTTCTTCTTATAGGACTGAACTATTAGTCTGAAAACAAATTTTAAAATCGATTGTACTTTCCCTAGGGTGTTTTCTACTCTTCCTCCACTTGGACAATGAAAATCTGGTCAGCTTTGCATCTTGAGTCTCATGCCTTAGAACTTAATGTGCTATTTCCCAATTCTAGGAAAATCCATCTGCAACTCTTGAAGACTTGGAAAAACCTGGTGTTGATGAAGAACCACAGCATGTCTTACTTAGATATGAGGATGCTTATCAGTACCAAAATATCTTTGGGCCTCTAGTCAAGCTTGAGGCAGACTATGACAAGAAACTCAAGGAGTCTCAGGTAGTGTGATTGAAACATTGCAAGATGTTTATTACGTACTTGTATTTAAGTAGTTCATATTGATCATTTCAAGCACCTGGCTCCTGACAATAGAAGAGAGAAATAAATGTAAAGCTCTTTACTACAGTAGCAACTGTCACCATTACCATTATTTATACCACGGGAGATAGATGGAAAATGATCACGCAGAGAATTTGAAGAGATTGGAGATGGGGGGTTGATAGAAAGCAACTGATGATGCCACTGGATTTTGAAACATGTCTGAATCCTCAGTATCCCCTTTCTTCCTTTGAATGGGAATACCCTTCTTAGTCTTCAAAGAATGTGATTCTGTGGAGGATATCCCAACTTTGAGAAAACTGTTACCAGTTTCATTGGCATGGTGTTGGGTCATCTCCTCCATGGAACCACACTTGCCTATCTGCCAGTTTTGGATTTCTCAGATGGGCTCCCAGCGGAACTTAGGGTGTCGTATGGGGGCACATAAACACCTGGCATATGTGATTAGCGCACACGCTTATATACAGTGCCTGAAATTTCAACATCTTTGGGGCCAAAAGCGGCATTCTTGAAGAAACTGTAAAGAAATTGGAGATGATGGCTCAGTACCTCAATGGTGCCAGTTGCTGGTAAGTAACCCAGTTTTTGTAGAAATACAAGTGGTATAAACTCACTTTTATTTTGTGTTTGTAAATATTTGGCTGTTCTGAGCATTATAGAAAAGGAGGATAGTCAAGAAACATCTCTGGTACAGTTCTTTAAGAAAGTAAAAGATGCCTTTTCTTTACAACTTAGACCCAAGATAACATCACAGTGAGATGGGACCTGGGGTTAAACAAGAAGAGAATTGCTTACTTCACTTTGCCAAAGACTGACTCAGGTAATGGTGTCTTAGTTATTTCTTAGATACTTTAGGGTTAGGTGTGTTATGACCATCAAAATTGAATCCTGCATGATGGCTTGTCTTGGGACACAGAACAGTTTTATAACTTTGGGGGAGCATTACCAGAACAGACTTCAAAAATAACTGCTTTAATCTTCTTCTTTTTAGATATGCGTCTTATGCAGGGAGACGAAATCTGCCTGAGATACAAAGGAGATCTGGCTCCTTTGTGGAAAGGAATCGGTCACGTTATTAAAGTTCCTGATAGTATCCTTTACTTAATCTTTTTTTCCCAGAGATGCAGATCATTTCACTGGCACAGCTGCACTGTGAATTGAGTTCCTCAGCTTTATCTGAGGAGTAGAATAGTGGAATTGAGGCAGATCTTAATAGGAAAATGGAGGTTTCTGTTGCTTCCAGCCTAACTTAATACTTTCAATGGTGTATGTGAAGTACTTGCTATATCGGGCAAGTCATTTAGTTTCCGTGTGGCTCAATTTTCCATCTGTACAATGGGGTAATAATACAGTCCCACCTCACAGGCAGTTTGGGAGGGTAAATAGATTTGACTGTACAGCACTCAAAAGCTGCAGCATTAGGGGACAGGAGAAGTACCTGAGATGATCTGCCCACAGAGAAAGGAAATTAACTTTGGACCTGCTCTAATCACTGTTCAGCTGAAGCTTTAAAGGATCTGCTTTTTTTTTTTTTTTTTTAAAGTGAACTTCACTTTATATTTAAAGTGGAAAAATAAATTCCAAAGTTTTAGGCTAAATTACTACTTAACAAGGCTCTGCAGATTATGGTGATGAGATAGCTATTGAGCTGAGAAGCAGCGTTGGAGCACCAGTGGAGGTTACTCATAACTTCCAAGTGGATTTTGTGTGGAAGTCTACTTCATTTGACAGGTACATAAACTTACTGGCCTTCAGAAAAGTTCAGGGTCTAGCATTTGTTTGACATAATCAAAACACTTTTTCCAGGAGTTCAGTTTGAATTTTTACTGTGGAAGTACTTCTGCTTCTGCTTCTGAAACTCGCTTCCAGAGAGAAAATGAGATCCCCATACCAAAATTAGGAGCAGATCAATCCTTTGCTTCAGAGAGAAGTATTTCCTTTCTCTGTATTCTATTTAGAACTTGATCTGATCTCAAAGGATCATTGAATGTATCTTGTGTACCTCATTGTGAATGCAAGCCTATTTGTTCTACAAACATATGTTTCCTTTGCAGTGAAATCACATAACCATTTAATAGCATAATTATTCAGCTTTCTCTTTAAAATGTTATCAGCTGAAAACAGCAATGAAATGTGAACTGCAGTCTTTGGAGTTAGCAATCATCAGAACAGTAAAAGCCTCATACTTATTTACAAGTTCTATGAAGTATATGAGGCTGCTTCAAAAAAACCAAACCCTGTTTAACACAACTTTTCTTCAAATCTTGGGAGGCGTGTCTAAAGTAACCTTCAGTACCTGTAGTGTTGCCTGCCGTTTTCAAAGTTTTTCATTCTTTGGAAACACTTTGTGGTTCCCTTACACAAGAATAGAATCTAAAAACATAGGGAGCTCAGTACTTGCTAACAGAATGGTGGAAGGCTGTTTGCCAGATTGAAAGTATTTTATCTTCTCCCCAGTCTTGTTAGCTAGTGTGTTTTTGAGTTTGTTGCATTATACCTAATTAGCCTGCACATTGCAGAAGTTTGCAGATAAATATGTTTGTTCATGTTATGTCATCTGTGTTTTTACTTTCAGAATGCAGAGTGCTTTAAAAACATTTGCAGTGGATGAAACTTCAGTGTCTGGATACATCTACCACAAACTGTTAGGTCATGAGGTAGAAGATGTGATTATTAAATGCCAGCTTCCAAAACGTTTCACAGCGCAAGGACTTCCTGACCTCAACCATTCTCAGGTAATCCTGTCTGTTCTCTGATCATTTAGCCATAATTTAATAAAGGACTTGCATACAAGTATTATAGACTTGAGTGGGAAAAAAAATAATTTAAATATGCTTACTTAGTGTAAGTACATATGCCATGCTAAAATAGCAACACATTTTTCAGGTTTATGCTGTAAAGACGGTCTTGCAGCGTCCTCTGAGCCTTATCCAAGGTCCTCCTGGTACGGGAAAAACAGTGACATCAGCCACTATTGTCTACCATTTAGCTAGGCAGGGCAACGGGTAAGAAATTTTAACTGCTAACTCTGAGTATTTTATATAAGCTGAAGCTATTTTGATTCTTTAAGCACTTAATTTCTATTTCTCAATAAAGAATATAAATTCCACAGCTATTGAAGTACATGCTTAAAATACAGTTCTGTCTTGCTGTGCCTGGAGAACTTCTTCCAGAAGTGTGCAACTCCTGAAAGTCTTTCAAAATGCTGATTTTGAAAAAGATGTGAATGGCTTTCTTTAGGATATATTCAGATATTGGGTGATTCTGATCTTGTCTTGATTAGCTGTTTTCTCCTTAAAGATTTAGAATTCCTCTGCACTTGTGTGGACATTAATTTTTTCTTCTGTTTAATTTTTAAGGCCTGTGTTAGTTTGTGCCCCAAGTAACATAGCTGTGGATCAGTTGACTGAGAAGATCCATCAGACCGGACTAAAAGTGGTTCGTCTATGTGCTAAAAGCCGTGAGGCAATTGATTCTCCTGTATCTTTCTTGGCACTGCACAACCAGATCAGAAACATGGATAGGTAAGATGATGTCCAGGAAGAATGGTGTGAGGGCTTGGTGTTGCTATATGTTAGCTGTATGATAATGGCAAAATGCATTTAATGTAATGCAATTACTTGGGTCAGCTGTGACTTAATAAATTAGTTCAGTTGTCCCTTGTGGACTGCCAAAACAGGAAAAAAATCCACTGAACTGTCAGTCTGCCCAAGGGAGTCCTAAAACCCCAAAGAATAGGAGTTTTACTTTTTGAATTTTAAAAACCAAGCTTGCTTATGTTCTGATGACAAAATTCCTTTGTTTGGTAGCATGCCTGAGCTCCAGAAACTGCAGCAGCTAAAAGATGAAACTGGAGAATTGTCATCTGCTGATGAGAAACGCTATCGTGCGCTGAAACGAACAGCAGAGCGTGAATTGCTTATGGTAAAGACTCCTTTGCTCTTTGTTAGGATCTGTCCTTTTTTACAGAGCAGTAAAATTTGGATAGATAAATGTTAAAAACAATAGCTCCTTGGAGCAGGGCCACATCTATCTACATGTTATGCCTATATTACAAACAATTTGTTTATAGTCTGTGATTATGTAGTGTCCTTTAAATAGCTGCCTCTTTTCAATCCTTAGATGGTTGCACTTCACTGATAGATGGAGATGTGTCGTTTATAAACCCCTCAGGAATTCTTTTGGCTTCAGAGATTTTAAGGAGTCATTATGATTGTCTAGGTTGATCTTCTGTCAAATGCAGCCATAGAACTTCCCCAAAGAAAATTCCTAGAGCATAGAGTTTGTTTATAAAACAGACAAAAAACATTCAATTTTGATCTAAAAATTGCTAGTGATGGAGAATCTAGCACTACCCTTGGTAAATTGTTCCAGGTATTAAAAAATTTGCTTGGTTTGCTTTTTAAAAGTATTCTCTTGATAGACAGCTTGGTCAGTATTTACCAGCATGTCCTTTCATTGCTGAAATTTGTAACTGAGTGCTGGTGCCGAACTGTGTTTTTTCTTTATCAGAATGCAGATGTTATTTGCTGCACATGTGTGGGAGCAGGTGACCCAAGACTTGCCAAAATGCAATTTCGTTCCATTTTAATCGATGAAAGCACACAAGCTACTGAACCAGAATGTATGGTGCCAGTTGTTTTGGGAGCCAAACAGGTAGGAAGGGTTGCTGTAAAACTAATGGTATTTGTATGCAGATCCAAACAAATAAATAGTGACTAGATAATTTACAGGAAGTTACTGTTGTTGTTTTCCCAGTTTGTTCTTTGGAGGGAGTGAAAAGTCCCCACTGTCTAGACAGATAATTCCCAGTTGTGGGTCCAAATAATTTTTGTTTCATGTGGCAGCATTAAAATTGTTCTCTTTCTAAGTGTGATCTTTCGTTCGCTGTGATTGGCATGTTAAGATCCAATAGAAGACTCATCAGATTGATGGTTAGAGCTTACTAGGTCTGCTATTCATTACTGGATGTAACACATATTTGAAACTCATCGGCATTCTAACGGACAATTTTAGAGTCATATGTTCAGTCATTCTGCTCTAGCATTGCATCAGCTAGGACACCTGCGTGACAGCTTCAGATGTCTATATTAAATTATATTAATGTGCGTTGTAAATGTTGAATTTTCTTTTTTCACAGCTGATCCTTGTAGGTGATCACTGCCAGCTTGGCCCTGTTGTGATGTGTAAAAAGGCTGCGAAGGCTGGCCTGTCTCAATCCCTTTTTGAGAGGCTTGTTGTGTTGGGTATCCGTCCAATTCGCCTGCAAGTGCAGTATCGTATGCATCCTGCACTTAGTGCTTTTCCATCCAACATCTTCTATGAAGGGTCGCTCCAGAATGGGGTTACTGCAGGTAAAATACAGTTGGCACAGTACAGATTGTCTCGCATGCAATCCACTGAGAATTAGAATGAAGGATTGTTGAAACGGGGCCATTGGCACTGGACTGCAGCTAATTTTAATAATTGTTCAGTGCATTTAAGGTGTGCTGTGCTAAAGGACCATTATGAACGTTTCGCTTCAACTATATTTTTTCCTCCTCAGCGGACCGTGTGAAAAAGGGATTTGATTTTCAATGGCCCCAGCCAGATAAGCCAATGTTTTTCTATGTGACACAGGGTCAGGAAGAAATTGCCAGTTCAGGCACCTCTTACTTAAACAGGTAACAAACTTCAATGCTAATCTTGGAAACTGGAGAAACTTTTCATTAGTGACTAAGTCCCACTGAAAATCACTGAGGCCGAAGAGCCTACACCTGCATAATTTTTCTAGTCTGTCTTCACATTTTTAGCCTTAATGATCAGTAATATTCATAGGAAAGATGACCTTGAGGCTAAGGCACTGGAGAGAGACTTGGGAGAATGACTGGGTTTTTCATTTCCTAGCGTGGTGACAGACTGTGATCATGAGTAAATCACTCTCTGTGCCTTGGTTCCCTCTCTGTAAAATGAAAAATCCTCCTACCGCAGGGCTCTCGTGAAGCTAAATCCATAATATTTGGTGGTGAGTGCTCGGATAATATGGTAATGAGAGGCCAAAGTAGTATTAACAAGCCTAGGCATCTAAATTAGCTTTCCGTCTCATTTAGATGAGGGATTCATTTTTGTTCATCAGTGATATTTGTACGTCGGGCCCTTACGCTGGAGTACATTTCACAGCATTGCCCTGGTCCAGATAGTTGTACTCCAAAGTACTGTTTTCAGTCAGTAGGAGAGAAGGGTTCAGACTTCGTCAGAGATTGAAATAATTGATTGTCCATTTAAGTTTACCTGTGTGCTGTGTAACTCTTGGGTACATGCTCTCGCTTTTGAAAGGCAGTGCAGATCTGTGATAGTGTGATTGATTGCTGCAGGAGCAAATGCCCATCAGCTGCAGTATGGATGCATTGGGCTCCAACACACACTAGCTTTTGAAACAATGGCGTCTCTCTTGGGTGTGTCTTCCCTTTGCACCTTCAGCACTCTGCCTAGCAAGTTTACATCCGTCTGTGTGCCACTGTTGGATGCACTTGTCACTGCTGTACTCGCGCGATATTACTTCAGTTTCTCTGATAGTGCCTTTCATCCCAGTATATTAAACAGCACTGTGGAAATGCAGCGAGGAGGCAAGCCAGCTTGCAAACGACTGATACTCTAGCAGGCAGAGAGCAAAGTTCAGTTAAGCAGTGTGCTCGGTTAAAAAAATGAATGAATAAAAGTGCCATGGGATCTTTATTGTCCACCCAGCAGCTAGGATCTGTTTTTAAGATCTTCTCTAACATACGTTTGCATGATAAACTAAAGTATACAGTTTCTCTGCTCTGGAAGGATGAAGACAAACTTCAGTTTGTCATTCTAGGGCATCTAGGGCGTAGCTTTGCTGGACAAGGAATACTAGGGGTAAGAGGAGGTTCCAGTTTCCAGTTCAGTTTCTTCCTTTTCGGGTGCATATAGTTTCAGCTTAAAGGAAATGTAGTGGAAAAGCTTTCTTTCAGTGCAAGCTCTCATCCCAGAGATGAGTATCTCTGCCAGGCTTGAGCTGAATCAATCAAAATGGTTGAGTAACACAAGCATAAGAAACAAATTTATCACATGAGCTTTTGTCTGATGAAGGGGGTTTTCTCCCATGAAAGCTCAGGCGATAAATAAATGTGTTCGTCTTTAAAAGTGCCACAGGACTCCTTGTTTGTCTTGCTGAACTAGACTGACCCAGCTCCCCCTCTGGAACTTGACAAGCATAAGAAAATACTTTCCCCTTGCAATAGCCTTCAGACGAAAGACTAATGCCACATTAAACCTAGAGTTTTGTGTAGACCCTGGTAACTTGCAAGAAACATTTAGCAAGTTAAACATAATGTTTACCCTAACTCTGCAACATAATTAGTTGACTTCTTTTTTTAAAAAAATCTCTTCCTAGGACGGAAGCTGCTAATGTGGAGAAGATAACCACAAAGTTACTGAAAGCTGGTGCCAAACCTGATCAGATTGGCATCATTACGCCCTATGAGGGCCAGCGTTCTTACCTGGTGCAGTACATGCAATTCAGTGGCTCCTTGCATACAAAACTCTACCAGGTATGGTGTCTGTACAATTTCATAGTGTACTTCATTTTTTGGTGTCTTTTCACTTTCAGGATACTATGAAATTCCAGTTGTTTCCACATCCTCTCCCCCAGTGCCTGCATTGGACCAAGTATTCTACTCTTGGGTCATTGCTGCAAACAAAACCGAAGCTGTATGTGTAATACGTTCCTTTTTGTAGACCTGGAAACCTTTTGAGAATAGATCTTCCACTGGAGAAAGACCTTGGGGGAAATAGGCTTGTCAAGCAGGAGTCAGCAACCCCCAGCACATGTGCCCAGAGTGGCATGCGAGCTGATTTGGAGTGGCTGAAAGTGCCAGTCCCACCACCAAAAACATTCGCAGTGCTGGTGGTGCTGCTCTGGGTAGCAGGGGGCAGTGTTCTGGGGCATTGCCAAATTTGCTCCTGGCATCGGGTTTTCTCAGTGGAGGGAGGAGAAGGGTCAGCGTGGAGAGGCTGGCATGGCAGAAACTTAATTTGTCTGTCAGTCATCCAGATTTTCCAGGGTGGTAGCTTGAGAGCTGCAAGGCTGATTTGTACCGTTTAAAATAGCAATGCTTCAGAGAAATGGGGAGTCCACAGGGTGGACTGGTTTTAGTCGGGATAATGTATTTTTCTGGTACAAATGCGAGTGTTCCCCATGATGATGCTAACTGTAAAGCACTGTCATAGAAAAGTCATTTGTTCTAAAATAGATTTTTTTTTTTTTTTTCCTTAATGAAACTGCTTGTAGTCATTAGTGGAATGATCAATTCAGTTAATGTCGCAAGATGATGGGGTTGGTTAGAGGTGTGCAGCCAAAATGCTTTATAATATTGATCAATAGCACAGTTCTCTTTCTTGCACGGGGCTTCAGATGGAACGTAGTTTACACGGTGGTTCTCCTTTTCAGGAAGTGGAAATCGCAAGTGTTGATGCTTTCCAAGGACGAGAGAAGGACTTTATTATTCTTTCTTGTGTAAGAGCCAATGAGCACCAAGGAATTGGATTTTTAAATGATCCCAGACGTCTTAATGTGGCTCTCACCAGAGCGAGGTACAGTGCGATCCTATTCTGCATGGATGTAGCCAATATTTATTACTTACATGAGCTCTTGCACAACAAAAATGCAACCCTTATTGGGCACATAAGAGTGAGCAGAGCTGTGAAAGTCAGCTGTCAAGAACATGAAAATGATTCCTGCGTCTCTAGAAACACTTTCATAGCAACAGGCTACGTGAGCCATCTAGCTTTAACATTCAAGTGACTCCAGATTGCCAGAAAATGACCTATGGAGGGGTCTAAGCGTGACTCAGGTGTGATGCCCCTTCCTTCTCACATCCGTTTGCTGGAGTGGAAAGGGAGCTCTATCAAACCCATTTTCTCCCCAGTTTCTGCCGACAGTTGAAAAGTGGAGTATCTTGACTGCTCTGCCTCTTTCTCAGCAACTGTTTCTCTGGGTTCTTTTCTCATGTGAATGGTTCCTAGTGTCTGCCTCATGGCTTATTCAAGAACTGGGGGGAGAGGGGGATGAAGAGTGTGAAATCGATACTGCTTGGTCAGTTTCACTGATGTCCACAGGTTTCCTTTGAAACTGTTATTTTGGGTAAACTGATCTGGCTGAAGTACACAGTAGGCTTGTTTGCTAAACTGGTCAATATAGCATACCATTATGAGTATAATGAGATCACTGTAGCAATCTTCCTTAATTGAGTGTGTGCTATAATAGTCTTTTTGGGATAAATACTGGCCACAGAAGCAGTGTCTCTTGGCTTTACCTTAATGGACTTTCATTAGATGCCTAAAGGAGCTATTTACTCTGAGGCCTCCACTTCCACTGACCTCTTCCAGACCATAGAGTTCAGAGGTCACTTAAGGCTGTAGGTATTTAATTGCAGGCACAGCTGTTCACTGGCACAGCAAAAGCAGCGTATTCAAACATGCTGTGGTCCCGCATGCTCCTTCTTTCCTTCTGTCTATGCAGGAATTGTCAGGTGAGACCTGTGGAGCAATCTTTTTGGAGTGGTATGCGTGAAACTACTAACAACGTTCTTTGAACTTTGTTGGCTTGGGAAAGCTGGAAGCAGGGTGTAAAACTAGCACAACCTGCTTCTCAGCTGACACTCAAGTGTGTGCCTAGGAACCTGAGACCTTAGTTTGAGCCAAACTGAAACGGAGCTAAAATAACTTGCGGGACTGTATTCTCTTTGCAGTTCATGCATGCAGCAGCAGTGGGAGTTAGTCATGTAGAGGGAGAATGTCTTGATCTGAGCAACCTACAACATCATCATCTGCGCGTTGTCCTATGTTAATCTGGTTAATGCAGACCTTAAAAACAAGTCAGACCTCCTGCCAAGCTCATCTGTTATGACCATCTGATATTCCATAGATACGGAGTAATAATTGTTGGGAACCCAAAAGCTCTGTCTAAACAACCGCTTTGGAATCACCTGCTGAACTACTACAAAGAGCAGAAGGTACTGGTAGAGGGACCACTGAACAACCTCCGAGAAAGCCTTATGCAATTCAGCAAGCCCCGGAAACTCGTCAATACCATCAACCCAGTAAGTTAGTACACTACAGACACAGTCTGTATATGTGAGGGAAAGGGGGATGTGCTGTCACATTTTCCTGTGACCCACTTTATCTGAAAAGTTTGTGGCCAGATTGAATCTGTGGGATTTTTGGTCCTGGTGAGAAATCACAGATGGATGGTGGTGGGGCTGACTTTTTTTATGGGAGATGGAAGTGGATGTCTTGCTTTCTCTTGCCTGCCCGGTCCTCCTTCAGGGCAGCACTGCTTCAGGGCTGGTTCTACAGGCTCTTGGAGCCCCACTTCCCAGGGCCTGAAGTTGAGCCCTGGGTGGGATGAGAGAAGGGTGAGAGCTGCCCTGCCATCCAGAGCAAAGCAGAGAGGGGGAAGGAGATGGTCGTTTCCTAGTGACGCTTTTTCCTGGGATCTTTTTCTTAGCTGATTGGATGTGACCAAGCACTTGCTTCCCAGGCAAACCCCATTGGATGAGAAGTCTTTTTCTAGTTAACTTCATCTTTCCCAGTGTGGGGTTTTACATGTAGGAAGTAGGTTTTGAGATGAAGCATTCTAGGAATGTCATGTTTCATTGATGTAACTAAACTTGTTAAACTTAAATGCGTTTTTTGTCCTCCTATCTTCTGCTAAATATGAATGAGTGGCAGTGAAGTACAAAGAACTCCTGTCATTGGGTTCTGGTGATACCCTAAGCCATGAGGCTGGAGTAAGGAAGAACTGAATGATCAGAACTGTAAAATGGAGTTTTAAATTTAATTTAATAACACTTGGAAATCACTGAGATGTCTGCTTAAACGGCAGATTTGGGGGTCCTTTCATGCATATATCTAAAGCTAAAATGCATTTGATGCTTCAATAGGTAGAGCCTGACTTAATCCCAACCCTGAAGAACTTACTCTAAAATTGCAGTGCTTTTCAGTTTGCCACATTGGTTCTAAATGTAAAGCTTTATTGTCTAATTTCATGTAACATTTTTAGGGTGCCCGTTTCATGACTACTGCCATGTACGATGCCCGTGAAGCTATTATACCAGGATCTATCTATGACCGAAGCAGTCAAGGTAGAAGTTTAACTCCTATATTGACTTTTCCAATTCTGTAGCCATCGTGTGAGTTCTTTACCTTTTGATGCTGAACTAGCTTTCTCTTGAAAGCTCTCGAGAAAAGAAGGGCTAAAAGTGAACCGCTTGGGGTAAAATTTTACAGTAGAAAAATTCTGCTGTCTAATCTTGCTTGTGGCATGGACCACCATATAAATGTAGCATTTGACAAATCCTTAGTGTAAATTGTTTTGTATTGTGATGAAACGCTGATTTATTCATTTGACTGCTGCTGAGCTGGCAGGGTGGGTTACATATGAGAATTTAAATCTGCACAATGCTTTGACAGTAACACTGAGCTATGAACTAAGTAAGCTGTTCCATTTTTCTAGGACGCCCGTCCAATATGTACTTCCAAACACATGATCAGATTGGGATGATTAGCGCCGGCCCCAGCCACGTCACTGCTATGAACATTCCTATTCCTTTCAACCTCATGATGCCACCAATGCCACCACCAGGATATTTTGGGCAGGCTAATGGTCCAGCTGCAGGTGTGTGATCATCTTCTTTACCTTTGGCTCTCCCTCCTGGAGACACCACTGAAGAAATCTTTTGAGGTCCAGCTCGAGGGGGTGTCTTGAAATGGTTTATGGTAACACTTCTGGCTAAACTCAGCAGCTGAAGGTCTCAGAGGAAACTGTCTAGGCATCCTCAGCTGTAAGGATTGGTGGAGGTGATGTAAAGCTGGTCATCCTCCAGGTAGTAAGAGAACTTGTTGTCCATCAGGGTTTAACAGTATATGTTACTCTCTCTAATCTACCTGAATACGTATGGTGGTGTGTAGTTTTATACGTTTGACTAGAAACAAAGTAAATTCGCTACAAGTATAAAATGTTTTCACTCCCTTGGTGGGGACCAACCTTTTCAGGACGTGGGACACCTAAAGGAAAGACTGGTCGTGGTGGGCGCCAGAAAAATCGTTTTGGGATTCCGGGAACTAGCCAGTCAAACCTTCCAAACAGTCAGGCAAGCCAAGATGTGGTGTCCCAGCCATTCTCCCAGGGTCCACTGACTCAGGGTTATATCTCCATGAGTCAGCCATCGCAGATGAGCCAGCCAGGACTCTCCCAGCCAGAATTATCACAGGTGAGTGCAACAATCCCATTTATTAACTGCCAGCGTGTGGGGAGAGTGGCTTCCCTTGCCCTTCCTAGGCTGACTAATGTAAGGGTACTTCCCCTTGTTGCACACGCATTCATGGACCTAGATATTGCACTTTATTTTTTTTCATTTATTCACCCAAGGCCCTAACCGTAAACAGCCGTTCCTAAAGAGGAGAGTATTCTAGTACTTACAGAAAAATTGTTGCAAATACTGGGTATTTCAGCAATACTTGCAGGAACTTCACTGGGTAAATCCCTAGAAATTCAGCAGCAAAGGGGTTGATCTAGGGGACAAGAAGTCTGAGGGACAAATCAGTCACGATCCTATTGCTGTCTAACACAGCACACTCTTGAGACCCTGATTCTACAGATGATTTGGAAGCTTAACAGCAAAACTCTCTCATTTCAGGACAGTTACCTGGGTGATGAGTTTAAATCTCAGATTGATGTGGCGCTGTCGCAGGATTCTACTTACCAGGGTGAACGTGCATATCAACATGGTGGAGTGACGGGACTGTCACAGTATTAGAGTGTAAGGCACTCAGTTCACTCCCGTGACGGAAGTTTGTAAAAGCACATGGCAATGAGGGAAAAGATAATGTAACTTCTGTTGTCTCTTCCTTTCTTTAGGTTGAGGAAGAAGAGCTAAGCTTGTGTGGAGCTTAGTTCCATCAGCATTTTATTCTGGGTAATAAAAAAAAATAAAATAAAATGGATACCTGTTTTCCACTGCTAAAACTGAAGCACCACTGTGTGAGAGCAACAGGAGAGAGAAAGAAAGAGAAACCAACCAAGGGAGAGGAGAAAGAGAGGAGCGCGCGCGAGAGCCCACTGCTAGCTCACTGAGACAAGGAGACTCACCGGAGAGAGGAGAGAGCATCAAAGGACTGGCTGGCGCCTCACTGGGAAGGCAACTCGCCCGGAAAGAATGAGTGGTCAGCCGAGTCCCTGCTCCCCCAGTCAACCAAGTTGAGAGAAGGGCCTTACGCAGGTTTCACTTCATTCCATACTTCTCTTTGCGAGCAGGGCATCGCTTTTCAGAGCAGGAGGGGAGAGGAAAACCCTCATCTCAGAGTTGTTCTCATTTTAAAGGTACTATATTTTAGCAGAAACCGTTGCCATTTTAAAAGCAGAGTGTCTAAAGAGGAGAGATGCTGCCTAAAAGTGACAGTAAGCCAAGCAGAAAACCAGCCAGAAGGTGGTGGCTGTTCAACGCTGAGATGCAGGTTTTTTGTCCAAAACTGGCTCTGAAATTCTAGTGTCAGCGTGTCGCCCACATTCTGAACGGGTATTTCGTGACAAGGTGGTTTTAAAGAGATACTTACTTTCAAAGGAGCACTGAATTTTTAGAAGTGTCTCTGAATCGTTAGTAGTGGACCTGGGAGATCCTTGTTCTGAGAAGCTTAGAAAAAATATTGAAAAAATCTAAATTAGAGCACCAACCTTGAGAACTTTCAGTGTGATTTAAAGTTGCAGCAATCAGTCTCTTCTTCCTACACCAGATAGCAGTTAGAGCGAAAGGAGCCTGCATGCTCAAGCAGGAGGAGGGGTACAAAGTGTTTTCTGTATGCTTTAATTGGCTACCATCTGGACTCTGCTCTGTGAAAACAGCCTTTCTGTAAGATGAACTGTGCGCGTAACAGGGGATGGGGTTGTGTGCCCTGGGGCCCTGGACGAAAAGGCGCTATTAGGCCTGCTTTGTTCACTCCCGCTGATGTTGGGAGCAAGTAGTGGAAACTGGGGATTATATTGGTTTTGAAGTAAAGACTCTACAATGACATGGAAGCAGATTGGAAAAAAATAAGTGGAAAAGCAGGCAGTTGTTGGAAGGTGGCCTCAGATAGATGGGTATAATTAGAGAGAATGGCTTAGGCTTTTGTGTGGCTTCTTCAGTGAGTTAATGCACTGTTAATTGCCGAATGATTCAGGTGCTGAAGTTAAACAACTCTGGAGACTGCTTTTCTGTAGTGGACATGGCTGCGGCATCAGAGACAGCTTGAGAAGTAGCTGGAAGTCGAACTGAAAACAGCACATAAAAAAGCCATCCAATTTCTAAGTTGCCACCCGTGTCATAAACAAGTCAAATGGGAACATTGGGAGCATTTTATTTGTCTAAACCTTTTTAGAAACAGCACTGAGACCCTAAATTCCTACTAACCCATTTTTACCAGATCCCTACATTAGAATAACCTCTACCTCCTCATTGGCTAAAATCAGTAGTGTGAATTACTAAACAAGATGGTTTTTAAAGTTTAAGAATTAAGTCAGCTTTATAATCAAAGGGCTCCAAGTGTTCCTAGTCTTTTTTTGAGGCACTAAAACAAATCAGCCCTCTCAGTGAATGTACTTACAATAAATAACAAACCCCACTTGGAATTTGGAAACGCCCCCTGCATTACTCTGTCCTTTCTGTACATTATTGATCTGCTTTCATAACTTGTATTTGCCGTAGTTTTTCGCTCCATTCCCTCGCCCTGTGTAGTGTAGTAGGCCCACAGGCTTTGTAAGTAGTGGGCACGGTGAATTTAGAACAGGTGCGCTGAATTCCCTTTTTGTTCAGTCCTGCCTTGAACACAGTTCATAAACTGCAAAACAAAGAAACTGTCCTGAAACAACAAAACCATTCTCTTGTTTCATAAAAAGCCTCCAGAGTTTAGACTTCTATAATGTGCAAAGAATGGAGACACAGGCCACCTTCATGTAAGAGGGACTATTTTATTTATTAACTTTTAATTTTTTCCTTCTGAGTAGGCTGCGTAGTTGCATAGAGTTTTGAGATAGGTTTACGCTGTAACTCTTTGTGCAATGTAACCCTGACACCCCAGCCCTTTTATTTCACCGGTTGGAATTCTTGCCTCTGCTTCGTGCTGGTTTTTCCTTTGTAGCAATTACTCTGAGTTTTATAACTTCACAGCCATGAGTGCTAGCGCGGTGTTACTCTTTTTTGATTTTGTCTGTTTGTTTTAAATCTTTGTCATCAATAAAAAAATAAACAGCTCTTGCATTCAAGCTGGGGCCTATATTTCAGTAATCATTTCGGTTGGACCTGTCTAAAACATGACAATTTGGTTCAGTATAAATATCATTTATTACATTTTAACACAACTAGTATAAAAGTGTGGTGTGTTTTTTAGCATACATGGAGAAGCAAATGAACTGTGCAAAGCTTGCTCCAGACAAGTACCCCTACCTGTGGGTGTCCCTCCCTAGGCTCTTGTCCAAAGGTGCCTCCCTTAGGGATGTTTAGAAACCCCCTGAGCAGTCTGTGCTGTCACAAGTGGTGGTAATAGTCAGTGTGAAAGGCTGTTAGAGGAGCTTGGTTTTTTTTTTTTAACCATTGATGGCTAGACAGGGAATAGACTTCCTTGCATAAAACCCAGCAGAAATAGCGGCAAGACCCTTTTAAGGCGTTCATCTGCCCCCTTTTGAGTTACCAACTTTGCGTGTTCAGTGGGCAGGTATCAATCAGCAAAACTTGGATTTTCTCTGCTGAGTGTAGCTGTGGCGGTAAATCGCAGACAACACAGTAACTGAGTAAATCTTTTTAATAAAAACCTGACATAATTAAATATTTCGGCCAGTCTTATCACCAACTGCATCTGGTACAGCAGTCAAGCATCCGAGAGTAGCACTGTCTCAGGTACAAATACAATCATCTTTGTACACTCTCGCTTCTGACTGACGCACAGATGCGCATTAGTACAGCAGGCGGCTGAGGCGATGAACACGTTTCATATTAGTACAGTGGCATCACAGGTGCTTGCGATTGATTTCCATGCTAACCAGAGACTCCTCTAATTCTTTGGGCTACACAGAGGATTAGCCAGTCACCGCTTTGTGCCTTGGTAAATACAAGTGGAGATTTAGATGGAAAGCATGACCTACAGGAACTGAGCTGCAAGCCCCTTGAGCAGCTATGGACTCATTTTTTCAAAGCACTCAGCGTAACAAACCCTAAATTGTTTCTCTTCCATAGAAAATCAGTGCCCACTTCCAGCCGTTAAACCCCCTGTTAAGAAAAGGCTAGCAGGTCGGATCTGTCGGGCCTGCCCTTTGCTCCTCACTCTCTCCTCAGCAGTGTGAGATCCTTTTTATAAACGAGTGATGGATAGCTCCTAGAAACCATATTCCAAAGGGGTGGCCGTGTTAGTCTATTGTAGAAAGACAACAGAGTCCTGGGGCACTTTTAAAAGTGCCACAGGACTGTTGTCTTTCTAGAAACCATAGGCACTCATGGGGCAAGTACCTCATTCCTTTAGTAAATGTTTCCTGCTGATTTTGATGTAGGGCTCGTTTACATCTCAGCACTCCACAGTGTCTCATCAGTGAACTTTCTAAGCTGCTCTGCAGAGAACACCTGCAAGTGTCCGTGTGTAACAGGCGCTTGTGTGGGAGCCCTGAAGTATTCCCCGCGTTCAACAAAGCACAACAGTCATTGGGCCGGGACGGGAAAGGACATTCTTTGCAAATTCCATTAAAATAAATGGATAACCCTTTTGTTTCCCGGTGAGGACAAAGGTCTTTCATATTAACTGGAAGGTTTCACTAAAGATTGACAAGTAGACGCACACAAAAAACAAGTCTCCACTGGTTTCAATCTGACTCACATTTAAAAACCAGTTTCAAGTCAAATTCAGATTCCTTGTTCCGTCTCTTGGCTCCCTCCTCCCCTTCCCCCCATCCGCAATAACAAACAAACAAACTGCAGTTAAAATTGTCCTGGATTTGTCTGCTGAAAAGCAAAACTTTACTCGATCTCCAGTTTGACATCCACCCGTGGAGGTTGCCACTATACACAGATCTAAGCGTTTGGTCCTGTGACTTGTACGTAGAAACTGCTATGTTCTTACTCCTTTGGCTGCACAGGGGGGAGGCAGATAGGCTCAGTGCTTGATACCTTTTGGGGGAGGAAATGTTTGGCTGTAATAGCTTCACTAAAATTCGGTCACAGTGATGGGAAATTTTAGAGTGACCCTGGATGTTTTCAGAGGGCAGGGAGAAGTTTCAAGGGTAGTCACATGAACTCTGACTTATTAGCATGTGTGGTTTCACCAGTTGATTTACTTTTAACAAGCGTAACATGGTTTTAAAGCTGGCATCTTTGACTCCGACCCTCCATCCCCTCCAAAATCTTTTTAATATGAATCCCAGTTCAAAGAAAAGACCGTCCCCCACCTTGGCAGGAGGGTCAAATCAAACCGATTACCTGCAGCCCGGCGCTGGCCTACGCGCTGCTAATCAGAGACTAGGTGGAGGCCCATTATTTCAGCTGCCTGTGGTGGTCTGGATTTTAGGCTGAGCACTGGTGGGACGGATCCTGAGATTCTGCAATGAGTCCTGGCCCCCATTTCTCCTGTTGCATGCTGATCGCACAAAGGACAGGCAGCTTCAGTGATCAACTTGTAGGAGCTGAAGAGGGGCATCAGCCCAGACTTGGTTATAAGAGGCAGATGGGGGGGGGGGGCAGTTTTCTTTCCCTGTTACTGAGAGAACTCTGGCAATAAGGTGAAACATTTTTTAAAAAGAAGCCTTGTTTTCTGCAGACATCTGTCTGAGGGCGAGCCATAGACTTGATTCAAACTGGGCATACGCAACAGTTTGAGTTTGGGGTGATTTAGGGGAAGTGGTCCTGCTTTTTAGCAGAGGTTGGACTAGATGACCTCGTGAGGTCCCTTCCAGCCCTATTATTCTATGATTCTAACACTGCTAATGAATTCTGTTTGGAGAGAGTTTGGCCACGTACATTTCGTTTTCAGTGGCCAGCAGAGGACAGACATTCCAGATGCTCATTCCCCCAGCTGAAGTCAATGAGATTGACATCCCCTTCTCTGCCACTGCATCTAACAGGCAAGACACTGCCCTTTCAAGAACAACACCTGTCAGCTCCAGGCAGAACTTACTTCTAGATGCCATAAAGCCAGGTGGAGGAGGAGGAACTTAATCACATTTCTGGCCTGGCCATTCCTTCATTTACTGGAAAGAAGGCAGAATTCAGCCAAATTGTCTTCCTGTTCTGGAAAAAAGTGTGCTAGGCTCACACGACGTAGCTCAAGAAGTTTAGAAAGGCAGGATCCAGACCGGTTGTGCAGCTTCTTGGAAGGATGATTCAGGCTGCTATGTCCTACCAGCAGGGACAATCTAAGGAAGCCGGGCCGAAGGGGCACTGAAGATCTGGCCGAAGTCATTCTTCAGTGTCTCGCACAGTCATGGGCACCAGTGCGCACAGGCTCTAGGCAGTATCACGCCACACCAGGGCTCTGGCTAAGAACAGAGGAAGGAGGCACAAGAAGAGGAGAGTTGGGACTCAACTGGTCCTACCTTCCTCTGCTCAGCACTGGGAGGCAGGGTGAGGAGGCGGAGGCTCTCCCCCCATTCTCTGCAAGGCCCTAGATAGATACAACCAACAATAGATCACCTTTGCAAGCAACTGCCTCCAGCCAATCAGCATTAAATGAGAATCTCCAATTGCATTATCCTCTTGACGCCAGACGTTTGTGCAACGGTGCATCAAAGAGGAAGCTCTGCTACTAGCTGCACCGAGGGACCGCAGGGGAATCCCGACCCACACACCCACGCACAGGAGATTTAATACATTTTGACCTATTCCCTCAACCAGAAACCCGTCACCCAAGCCAGCAATCATTCCCTCAGGGGCACAGTTGATGCAATATTCGCATCTTGATCAGCTCCTCCATTACCTGCAGCCGCATTCATCCACCACCATGTCTTCATAGTGTCTCAGCACCACATTATCATTGTTGTCGTAATACAGGATGGAGATTGGGGACAGCCTGACGGGGACACAGCAGGGCTGTGGGGTTCCTTCCGGGTCAAGGGAGTGCACCATGGTCTGGAGGATGGCGTGGTTGGTGCTGTTGAGCTCTGCCGTCAGCGGGAAGGGGCACTCCCCAAGGCAATAGTTGGCCATGTATCCCTGTGGTGCGATGATCCAGTTCTCCCAGCCCACATCACTGAAGCTGATGTAAAGGCGCCTGGGCTTGCAGAGGTTGCTCGGGGTGACCGGAGCATAATAGGAGCTTCGCCTCTTCCTGGAGGCCTTACATTGCTGTTGGCTGAGGGACACCACCAGCAGAGAGGTGTCGAGGAAGGAGTCGATGCTGGCACAAAGATTCTGCAGCCTCTTGGGTGGCAAGCCCAAGGCGCCATTCCTGCTGCCTACAGAGATCTCCAGGATCAAGCCCAAATTCTTGCTGGGGGTCCTCCAGCTCTTCGCCACTTCGGTCAGGTTGAAGAGGAGGGACTTGTGAAGTTGTGCAAAGGATTGGCCCACCAGCAGCTTCTGGCTGGACAGCTGGGAGGACATTCCCCGCAGAGACATCTGCAAGGCATGGTACAGCCGTAGCTCAAAGCCCTGCCCCCAGCTGGAAGGGTGATAGGAGTTGTGGCTGAATTGGATCTCCAGCTGGGCCATCGTCAGCGGCTCCCCCTCCTCTAGCACGGAGACATTAAAGTAGAGACGTTTCTCCAGACACCGCCAAGTGTCAGGTGCCCCACTGTGAATGAAGTTGCCTGAGGGAGGAAAACAGAGGCGGTGGCCTGGTTGGGATGGGCAGGAAGGGCCCCCCAACACTGACATGAGCGCTCAGCACAGTCGCCAGAAAGGAAATAGCTGAACTAACCCAACCTGACCTGAACACCCAACTCCTCAGATGCGAAGCGAGCAAACTCCATTCCCCCCTACCCACATGTATCATCAGCGACATGCTCTCCTGGTGCCGCTTGCTCTTCCTGTACTTGGAGGCCAGCGTTCTCCGAACTGATGCCAGGAGATAGGAGTCACCCCCGGCCATGCTGTGGGGGTGTTTCTCTGCCCGCTGGGTGATACAGGCAACACAGAGAGGAGTTTGCACTCACACAGGGTTCAGTATTTCAGATACACAGGCTGGTCGCCGATGGCACACACTGCTCTCACCAGCAGCCTCCACCCCAGCTGCGATGCCCCATGCAGTAATGATCCAGCTGTCCCAGAGGGGGCAAAGGCTGCTTGCTCCTTAGCTAGGAGAAAGTGGGTGAGCAGCCAGAGATGGCACCCGAGGCAAGGGGCTGAGTACGTGCTGGGGCTGGGCAATCTGAATGTGTGGCTGAAGAGCAGAACTGGAAGTTCTTTGCCACTCGCTGTTTGATCCTAGAAGACTCACTAAGCCTCAGCTTCCGTCCTGGTAGGAGGAAAATATCTGCCTACTTCCTGGCAGGACTGCATCGTGTACCACTGGCCCCTGAAACAGACCCAATCTGCTGGGGTTGGCTTCCATGGTGAGTAGCAAACGGGGTTCAGATCCTGGTTTCAATTGGAGATGGATCACTAAGGCAGTGAGTTTAGCGGGGCCTCAGCCTAGGGTCTAGCAAATACACCCAAATTGAGACTGGCTCAGGGCAGCCCAGAGCTGAAACTGCAGCAGGTGCCACAGACAGACTCATGTGAGTAGGAGCCGCTGTCTGCTCCCCTCCAGCTCAAAGAGAAAACCAGTCCTGCCCTGTTTGTGGGCCAGTCCCCACGCCCCAATTCAGCCTTTTCAGAGTTCTCCCAGCGGCTATTAGTGTCACCCACCTAGGAGACCTTAATGCCACCCCACTGGCCCATCCCTTTCAAATCTGGGCAGACAGGGCCAGCACAGAGCACTAAAATCACAGCCCCAGCACCATCTGCCCCAGCCCTTTCCTGAGATAAGCCCCAGTCACAGAAAAAGTCTCTCCTGGGGCTTCCCAGGAGGTCAGGGAAGTGGGTGAGGCTGCAGCGCAGGCTCTCGCCAGAGGTTACATTCGTTCCTGCTCCGCTCACCCTGGATGGCTGATGTGCCATGCCACCACTGGGGGAACTGAGGCAGAGAACAGCCGCACTGCCTGTCTCTAGGAACCCCAGCAGGGCTGCTGCCCAGGCCAAGCTGGCGTAGGAGCCCCCCCACCGTGGGAACTGGGGCCAGGCGGGTGTCCTAAGGGCAGGCGCTCTGTACCTTGGTCAGCGAAGACACGGATGATGTTCCCGGGGACATGAAACTCCTCCACCCTACAGGCACGGTCCTGCTCGTTGGCCGGGGTGGCAGGGTCTGTTCTCTGCTGGAAGATCTTCCACAGCACGGAGGGGACGGGCGCCGGGAATGTAGGGCTGGGCTTGGTGCTGAGGCCCAAGGCTTTTAGAAGCAAACGTTCCTGTGGGCTTACAGCCACCCCCAGCGTGGTGCTCACCAGAGCCCAGAGGAGGCCGGTGACTAGCCCGGCTCTGGGAGAGACAGGCCCCATGGCTGGTCAGCCGGGCCAGGCAGACAAAGAGCAGAGCCAGAGGCCAGCCCGGGCTTCTTCCCAGGGACACTGGAGACCCCAGGCAAGAGGGGTGTTGATTGTGTGATTGGAGCCTTTGATCTCTTAGTGCTCAATTAGCAGCCAGGACTCCATGGATTGGGCAGGCCCCACAGCTGGCCTGGGAGCCCGTTAACCCTTTGCAGGTGGAGGGGAATGTCCCCCTCGGGCCAAGCCTGCTTCCTAGCAGGGCTGGGGCCAGGGCGAGGGGTGTTCTGCAGATCAGGCTCCAGTCTGGTCTGGGCTCAAGCCCTCTCGTGCCCTGTGTTGTTTGCAGCCCAGTGTGCCCAGGCGCCACAATGGAGACCAGGGTGCTGCCCGTACCCAGGGCACCCTGCCTGTGACTGGGGGGCAGGGGGAAATGTGCCCACTGCAGGCTGGCACAGAAATAGACTGGCCAGGGGCTCACATGGGCAGGGACCATTGCACTCCGCCATGGAGCCTGCACAGCTGGTACACAGCCTGGCCCTCACTGTCCATGTCTGGGCCCTGCCCATCCCTCCGGACACGCTGCCCGGCCCAGCCCCACGGCCAGAAATGAGGCCATTCTTCTGCCACGGCAGGAAAGTGGCCGTCTTCCTGGCTCAGTGCGGCAGGGCACTTTGGGGACGGAGCCAAACAAGCCAGAGGTCTTAGGGCAGCTTTTCCTCCTTTGAGATCCACAGTGCTGCACTGATCCTGGCTCACTGCCCGCCTACCCCCCCGACTGTCTGACGCTCCCCCAGCCTGATGGGCTGTTAACGTCCAGCACTTCCCCACCAACCGGCTCCCTGCAGAGCCAAGCTGGGCCAGGCCCCCCACAGAAAACCTGCCCTTGCTGGGCCCTGGAGCAACAGGGAAGCCGCCTGTGCCCTGGAAACTGAGCCGTGGCACCAGGCTGTTAAATTATAAAAGGAAAAATAAAGTATCACACGGCCATTGCCAGCCTCCCCGTGCAGGAGCCCCCATCAGGGCTTGTTCTTGTTCCCCTTGAGCCCCCAGGCAAACCCAGTTTGAAAGTCAGGGAACAACACACAGGGTGGGGGGGTAACTCTCCTGGCGTGTCCCGTTCTGCTGGGTTGGGGGGGGGCGGGAGGACTAGCAGATCAAGCCCAAACCTAACCGTTGGGTTGGGTCATGTTTTGCAGGGAGGTTTTGGGCGGCACAGGCAGCCTCGAAGCAAAGGCCCAGCAAAAAGCAAGTTCCCAGGCCAGGTCCGACAGCCTCTCTGTGAGGTCTGCCCCATTTCCCTTCAGCCGCCGCCCGGCCCCCTGCTTTGGTGCTCAGGCTCCAGCTGCATGGCGCATGCACAGGGCCGCGGCCGGCCGCCGACACCACAGTAGTGTTGCACTGGATGACCCAGAGCCAGGGGGTTGGGGGGGGAGGGGGCATGTAAAATTCCACCGTGTTTCTTTCCCCCGGAGTGACACAGGCGCCGACAGGGAAACGCAATGCTCGGAGCACACGCCAGCGAGCAAATACATCCCCTCGGGATGTCAGTGCAGCCTTTCTTTTAGCCAGAGACGGCAGGTGGCCCAGCTTAGGGCCTCATCCAGGCAGGAACCACCTTAGCTCAGACCTCCAGACTGACAGGGCAGCAGTGGGGCAGGAGGCCAGGCCTGGCTGATCAGCCTCAGGAGGATCCTGCGGGATCTGGCACGGGTGGGGTGCAGACGGGGTGCGGGATCTGGTGCAGACGGGGTGCGGGATCTGGCACCGATGGGGTGCAGACAGGGTGCGGGTTCTGGGGCGGATGCCCAGGATCGAGGCACTGATGCCTGCTGGACACAGGCCCCACAGCCGCCCACTACTCCCTCCCTGTACACGTCCCGGCTTACGTGCGACAGCTGAGCTGCCTCTGGGCGCCAAGGCGTGGGGCGCAGGTGCTGAGGGGTGTCCTCCCCCCCCAAGGCACCAGGCAGTGGGTCAGAGACAAGCATGGGCTGGGAAAGCACAGAGCTGGAGGACGGCCGAGTGGTGGCAAAGGGGATACTAAAGCCAGTTCCCGTTCTGATCTGGACCCCGCTAGGAGAAGCACCCCACCAGCTCCGCTGCCCACAGCCTGCCGGGCGCCCAGCCCAAACCGGCTACCGCCACCGCATCCGCCTCAGGCAAGCCGAGATGAGCGTGGGGGGCTTGCCCTCCGTCGCCACGGGGGTCTCGCATGGGCTGGCTTTAGTGGAGGCTGCCCAGTCAATAGCGGGTCCCTTAAAACCGTTTGTCTTTTATCAGCCCGTTCTTCAGGTGCTTCCTGCGAGACAGAGAGAGGAGCAGAGAATGAGGCCCTGTATTTGGCCCAGCACCTCCCCGGGGTCTCCCCTCAGCTCAGCCCCACACACCCCGCCATTCTGCGCAACCCGAGCATAAATCCTGCATGCGCCAGGCGGGCATGTCACCTGGAAAGGCCCCGAACTGACCCAGCGGCAGGCCCAGGAACTTCCTCCATTGTTTCCCACCTCCGTCGCGGCCCTGCCCCTCGCTGCATGTGACCCCAGCTCACCCTTCCTTCCAGGATTTGGGGAGCTGGACCTCGCCTGCCTCCTTCAGCAGGGCGCTCTTCTTGCGTGCCTCCACGTCGTATTCCCGCACATCGTTCACCTCCTGCAGCTGCCCGGTCAGCACCTTGGCCACGAACAGGATGATGTACTGCAGAAGACAGGACGCAGGCAATGACCCATGGGCCCCGCTCAGCCCTGCCTGCCCACGGAGCAGGCCAGGCTGACAGCAGTGACTCCCTCGGCGGCTGGGATCCAGGAAGGAGCATGCCAGCCCTGGGAGCCCAGAGCTCATGGGGGGGGGGGGGGCCCCCCCCCGCGCGGGGGAGCGGGGGGGCACATACTGGGAGGCCCCAGCAGCAGAAACACAGCCCCTCCCAGCCCCCACTGGATGCCCATGCTGGCCCCCTCTCCACACGCAGGAGAACAGATGTGTGCGGGGCCCACAGCTCTGAACAAATCTAGCTGGGCTGGAGAGTTTGTGGAGCACAAATTACCCCTCGTGAACAAGATGCAGCCCCCAATCTATATGTCCCTCCCCCCCTCACTCCTCCGCTGCTCCACCCCCTGCAATGCCTGGGGCTCTTCTGGCGGGGCGGGGGCCAGGACACATGGACGTGTGGGTGAGTGGGAGCCAGGGAGGCCGCTCAGAGTCTCCAGAACACGTAGCGAAGGCAGGATCCCGCCTAGACCACAAGAGCTGCACGAGCGCAGGGGGATCAAGTCCCACGGGATGTTCCCCAGCCCCCAGCTGCTGTGGGACCCTAGGCTAAAAGGGAATGGAGGGCAGTAGCCGTGCAATAAGGAGAGAGTCGCACGGCCTCCGGGCCAGGGTCTTAGCTGATTCCCCTCCACTCCAGGGCACTGGCTTTCCCACACGCTGGCCCCAGCTCTGCTCTGGGGACGCTGGGCTGATGGGAGACGGGTGACGGGTGTGCTCCCGTCTCTCGTGGCCCATCCCAGCCACTGACGGCCGTTACAGCATTGGCTCTTCCCATCCAGGCCTGCCCCCCAGGAAATGCCTCTGGGCTGTAATTCTTGTAGCTCTTAGCACCCACTCTCATCCTCCCTCAGCGTGCCAGACAGAGGGAATTCCAGCACGAAGGGGGTCTGCATCATTCATCATCTTGTGCTTCCCTCCCCCCCCCCCCCCAGCCTCCCATCCTCCGTGTTCTCTCCCCCCACACACGCCCTCCCATTTGCACAGGGGCTCTGGCTCTCCCCTCTCCAGAATACACTTGTAATGTCTTATCTGTCTTTTTCTGGAAAACTCACTTTGTTGTTAGGCAGCCCCCTAAGAACTAGCTGACTATGTGACCCCCACTGGGAGCCAAGAGAAATCGTCATCTCCCATGCGCAGTTTCTGTGGTTTAAATCTTCCAGTTATAGCGATGTTTGTCTCTAGAGTCGTGTGAAGCATTTGCTCCAAAAATGCAAACCTGAATAAACGCGTCGTCGCTATTTTGCAAGGTTTCCTTGCAAAGGTGTGGAATGCTGTACACAAGAAAACCCACTATTGAAATCAGAACGTGTTACACTTCGCGTCTGCAAAAATGGAGCACTCCAGCGTGCACGCAGGCAGAAAGTGGGGGGGCTGTCTGTGCCTGACCCCTGCAGGGGGCCGGGTGGGGCACTGGGCCACCCCGACTCACCAGAAACCAATAGATATTCATCAGCGTGAGGGCGAAGAGCAGGGCGTTGAAGAAGAAGTAGAAAGGGATGTTGGGCACAGACTGGAGACTGGAGTGGCAGGTGGCGTAGAGCACTTTGAGGGGGAACCAGTAGAGACGGCACCAGAACCTGCCAGGACAGACAGAGGGGGGGGTGGATTTAGTGGCACTGAGGGGTGGGAGTCTCAGAGAAGGGCCCAGGGACCAGCATCCCTCCCCAGGCAATGCTGCCTAACCCCTGGCTGTTTCCATGCGGACAACTGGATCGTCCCCAGGTCAGCTCAGCAGCAGGCTTCCCCACTGTGCGGGCACGGCTCAGAGCTGGAGGGAGGGGTGCGGGTGAGAGACTCCCAGGACTGACGGAAGGACGTAGTTGCTGCTACCAGCCCATCAGCACCACGTCTCCCCTCCCGCCCGCTCCCTGCATGCCTGTGCAAGGAGCAGACGGAGATGCGGGGTGCCAGGACTGCAAGGCTGGCGTGCAGCAGGAGGGACCAGCTCACAGCTGGCACGGGAGGAGCTACCAGCTGAGCTCACCAGCTGACGCTGAAGGTGAGGCAGCCGAGGTCGGAGACAATGTCGTTGAGCCGGTGATAGATCCCACCCCGGTGCTTGAAGTAGACGTTGAGCTTGGTGAACTCCAGCTGCACGTCGCTGATGTCGTGCAGGAACAGCACGAGGATCCCCACATTATGGAACCTGCGGGCAGATGGGATCATGCGAGGTTCTTGGCTGCCGGCTGGGACCAGGCCTGTGTCCGGGGGTGGGTGGTGGGGTCAGGGCATGCAGGCCCACAGTGCTGGATGGCCTGACGCTGGAGGGGAGCGCATTAGAGCCCAGAGTGGGGGTTACGTCCTGGGGCAACTCAGGGCCAGGCAGGGGAGAGTCCGCACCAGCCCAAGGGGGTGTTTTTGGCAACTCTACGGAGTCCAGAGGGAGTGTGAGCAAGAGCTGAGTCCGCCCAGGGGCTGCCCAGCGCCAGGAGCCGTGGGGAACAGGGTGGGGGACTGACCTGAACGCGTAGGAGAAGACGAGGAGCGTGAGTGTCACCACGTGGTGGATGAGCATGACCACGGAGTCCTTGCGCCAGGCGTCCATGTACACCGTGGCGTAGATGGAGTGCCCGTAGAAGCTGCCCTGCATTAAGTAGGCGATGGCGATGTCTGTGGGTACATCCACCCCCTTCTTCCAACCTGGGAGGGACACCAAGCTCCCTGTATGAGACCAGTCCAG
The DNA here is from genome assembly GCA_007922175.1 of Pelusios castaneus. Lineage (NCBI taxonomy): Eukaryota > Metazoa > Chordata > Testudines > Pelomedusidae > Pelusios > Pelusios castaneus. Next base: position 1,593,956 of record ML685800.1, read on the forward strand.
ACGCCTCCCCGCCCCACGCTCACCACCAGCACCGCACGGACACACCCTGCAGCCAGACCTTGCACTGTGACCGAGACCCCACAGCCTGATAACAGACAGCACAAGGGTGCAGGGAGGGGTGCAGAGGCCAGACCAGAACCCAGGAGTCCTGGCGTCTCATATCCCTGCTCTAACCCCTGGACCACCCTCTCCTCCCAGAGCCGGGAAGTGAACCCAGGGGTCCTGCCCCGCCGCTCTCTGCTCTAGCCACTGGCTGTCACCAGCGCAGCAATGCAGCAATTGGCTGTACCCCTTCTGTCATTAGCACCACGAGGAAGGTGGTCTGGGGAGGATGGTCTTTGGCGTCCCCTACCGTAGAAGACGGAGGGGGGGTCGTGGAAGAAGGGGTACTCGGTGAAGAAGAGCAGGTAGCCACCATATGACCAGGACAGCGAGTAGAAAAGCAGCTTCCAGGCGCTCTCGGGCATCTTGGCAGCATCCTTTGGCTGCAGGTTACACCACTCCCCGAACGGCTGCAGAGAGAAGGGAGACGTGGTGCAGGGCTCCAGAGACGGCCATCGTCCCCTGCTCTCCCCCAACAGCAAGGGCCTGGCTCAGGGAGATGCACCGAAGCTCCCCGCAGCCCTCTGAACACATAGCCAGGGCAGGGTGGGGCTATTCAGGTCCACAGCTGGGGGCCACAAGCTTATAACTGGGCAAAATCTCCCTGAGAGCGGCTCCTTGGGCTCAGCCTCGTCCTGCTGAGGACATGTCCCACAGACCAGATTAGGTGCCCCTTAGGGCAGTGTGATGCTGGGCTCAAGCGTCTGAAATTCCCCCAGTGCCGGGTCATAACCAGTAACACCACATGGGAGAGGGGCACAAACACAGATCAGAGAAGAGCATTTCAGCCAGACAGCACCAAATACATTGGTTTCATGAACTCAGATGACTAACACACATGTGGGAGAAAGTAACTCTTCGTGCAACAGTCACACCCCATGCAGAGAAGGTACAAGGTTCCAGGAGGTCTTCCCACCAAAGCAGGGAAAACCAGACTTGTCCGTCCAGGTACTTCTCTGGCAAAAAACAGGCAGAAAGAACATTTTTAAAGACCCTTTCCAGCCCCACCCCTGCTCTCCATCAGAAAGGAATGAAAACAGGCCCTCCCAAACTTTTCAGGCCCCGGCAGGAAGCCCAGAGAGGGAGAAGAAAGCTCAGGTTTCTTTCCAATTCCAACCAGCTCAGACTCAGCCATAGTGGCAGATGCTGTCAACACTGAGCAGTGGAAAAAGCAAAAGCCAAAGGCTCTCTAGGGTCACTCCACAACCCTTTCCTCTGGGCGGGAGCTGTCCCCAGCCAGCTTTTCACAAGCCTGACAAAAATAAACACATCCAGCGTCCCCTCTGCACTAAGAAACCCAGGGGGTGAAGCTGCAACATGACCTGGGTGCCCTGGGAATGGGCATCTGTCACATGTCCCCCCTGGAAAAAGCTTTCCATCTGATGGGGCCTTGCCAGATGCAAGGCCGGCATTGCGGGTGCTCACAGGAAGGAGCCTGGGGGGCAAGGGGGGGCAAGAAGACATAGATTCCATGGACCAGGGAAGGGTGGAGAAAGAAAAGCATTTCAGGGCTGGAACAATGACCATGAGGAGCCCCTGCACGCATTTACATACTTTTCATAACCAACTCTTTATTGGCCTGCAATAAAACCCCAAATGTTTGTCTCTGGAGCATCCTCAGGGATGCGCACCAGGCCTGAGACCCACCAACACAATTAAAAAAAAATCTGTCTTATTATAATGGGCAAAGCAGAGGTGGGGAGGGAATAAGCAGAGATGCATCTGATCCATTGTCTCCCCCACAACCGGGCCCTTCCCAAAGCCAACTACCAAACGGAGCGGCAGAGGCCCAGACTGATAGTTTCAGCTCCCCAGAAGGAAACTAGGAGCAAGAACCCCTTGTTCCCCTCCTGTGTCCCTCTGATCTCCTGGGCCAAGATTGTCTCTGGCTGAATCTGTGCAGCACCTGGCACAACAGAGGCTCTGCCTCAGCTGGGGTCTACGGGGCCCTGAGCTTAGCTGGGACCTGTAGCCGCTACAGAACGGCTGCCTCTAATATCTCAGACCGGACTGTGCTCAGCAGCCGTAGCTCGCCAGATCCACTGGGGCCAGGGAAAAGGACCTGAACCCAGAATAGCTGCCCGTTAAACAGAGCCAGTCACGCCTCTCTCAGGCTACAGGGCCCTTTGCTTTGGTGTGCGTCGATTGCATGGAGCAGGGTCTGGGGCCAACATGGCAGACACCGTCACTCCGGCTAGAAATCCTAAGTACAGAGCGTCCAGGGGCAGGGAAAGTGACAGCTTGCAGGAGATCGGCTTGGGATGCCGATCCCAAAAGGATTGGTCTGTGCTCCACACACGGATGTTGCACAAGGCCAGGCTGAGCGTGCCACAGAGAAACACCGGGGGAGCTGAAGGTGAAAATAAAATGCCTGCAAAGTAATCATAGCCTGCCACAGCTCAGCAGCTTCCTTCCAGACCCGGCCGCTTGGCTCCCATTGGCTCCTCGAGGGCTATATTAAGGGCCCAGCTGTTAGTGGGGTGGCTGGCCGCTCTCTGTCTGACAGATTCATGCAAAAGGCTCCCTTCCAAATGCTAGCCGCATCCTGCCAAAGGCTAACAGTTCACAGCACCCGCTGCATCTGCACCCCCATCAGCGAACGTGCACCCCCAGCTCCCCACACCACATCCTGCTGGCAGAGCAGGGCCCCCCGTCAAACCCAAAGCTGCAGGCTCGGGGCAGACACAGCAGAGGGAGGGGGCTGCACTAAAGCAGGGGAGTCCCAGCCCTCGGCCGCTAGGAATGACACGGGCTCCATAAACCGGCGCCCGGCGATGCCAAGAGAGCGGGACAGCGTCACACGGGGGCCGAGGGCGGGAGGAGAGGAAAATTGCTGCCTCTGGCCCCTCGGGGCGATCCCCAGGCGGGCACACGCCCACGAGCAGGTCCGACCAGGGATCGCGGTGCCAGACGGGCACCAATTCCTTCTCCTCTTCATTCTGGGGGGGGGCTCTCTGCCAGCAGCCAGCTGCTGTCACCATAGCAACAAGAGAGTGATGCCTGCGTCGCTAGGGGCAACGGGTGCTGCAGCAGGAACAAGGGCCCCCGGTTCGCGAGTGATGTAAGGCAGCTGCATTTAAAGGGCCAGCACCCCTCCCTCCCTCCCTCCCAATTTCCTTTTGTTGTAAATGAACTGAAAACGGGGTGGGAGCAGGTGGGCTAAACGCTCCCACTGCGGGCTCTTCCTCCATATCTGTACAGCACCAAGCACAGCCCTCCCCTGGGCACGGGACCCAGAAAGGGAAAACAAAGAGAAACCGGAAACTGATCTAGATTCCCCAGGAACATCCACGGTGAAAAGGAAATTCGAAAAGAGCCCCCAGACACGCGCTCTCGTCCCGCTACATCCGCCACGGAGGAGCAGCAGCTCCGACATGCCCTGCACGAAAACCATTGCTTGACAGCCAGCCTTGCTCCCAGGGGAATCGCCCTATGTGTCCAGAGCCAGGGCCAGCCAGGACCCTAGCAAGTGGACCCGAGGCTGCGGGGGCCAGACAGGAGAGGCGCTTGCCTGGACCTGATGTCGGCATCTCCTAGGCAGCCCTGACTGGGGAGGTTTAAACGCTCAGAGTCTGCTACAGACACTAATGGAGGCTGAAGATTTACTAGGGAAGAGGTGAAGGATACAGAAACAAACTTCCTCTCCGACCTTCCCACGGGTGCCCTGTAGACCAAAAAAACTGACCCTAGCATCCCTTCCAAGCTGGTAATTCTTAGTCATGTTGGGCTGGAAGAACATCAAGTCATGGAGGCCAGGCCAGTCCCCTGCACTGACTGTTATTGAGACCACCCTGAGAGGTGTTTGTCTAACCTGATCTTAACAAATTCCAAAGGGGTAGCTGTGTTAGTCTATTGTAGAGTGCCACAGGACTCTGTTGTCTGATCTTAACAGCCTCCGATGACAGATTCCACAACCTGCCTGCTTCATTCAGCCAGTGATTAAGTCCCCGACAGTTAAGAAGCTTTTCCTAATGTCTAACCGAAATCAGCCACACTGCAATTTAAGCCCATTACTTCTTGTCCTGTCCTCAGTAAGAATTTATTACCCTCCTCTTTATAACAACTTTGTAGAACTCGAAGACTGTTGTCACCTCTCCTTTTTCAGACTAAACGAACCCCCTTTTTCCAGCCTTTCTAGCCCTTTAATCATTTGTGTTGCTCTCCTCCGGACCTTCTCTAATTTGTTCACATCTGTCCTGGAGCGTGGAGTCTGGAGCTGGACACACTACTCCAGTTGAGGCCTTATCAGTGCTGAATAGAGCAGAAGAATGACTTCTTGTGTCTTGCTTACAAGATTTCTGGTAATACATCCCAGAATGATGTTTGCTTTTCTTGCAACAGTATTACATTGTTGTCTCATAGTTTGTTTGTAATCCACTCTAGCCCCCAGAGCCTTTTCAGCAATGCTCCTTCCTAGGCAGTCATTTCCCATTTAGCATTTGTGAAACGGATTATTCCTTCCTAAGTGGAGGACGATGTATTTGTCCTTATTGAATTTCCTCCTCTTTCAGACCATTTCTCCAGTTTGTCAAGGTCATGTTCAGTTCTAATTTGAGCCTGGAAAGTGCCTGCTACCCTTCCGAGCTTGGCATTGGCCACAAAATTTGTAAGTGAGCTCTCTGTGCCACTAGCCGTATCCTTTAACAGAACCAGACCTAGCACAGATCCCTAAGGGCTCCCATTCCATATGCACTGACAACCACTCTCCGAGTACAGTTTTCCAACCAGCTGTACATTCACCTGATAGCTAGTAAGTTCATCTAGGCTATATTTTCCTACCTTGCCTATGAGGTCACGTGAGACAGCATCAGAAACCTGACTCAAGTCAAGATACACCACATCTGCTGCTTCCTCCCAGCCCACAAGCCTTCTTCATCTGTCAAAGAAGGGAAATAGGTTGTTTCACACGTACTGGTACCAGAGCTAACTGTGCAGAAACGACCCCTCCTTCCTCTATAGGTGGTTACGAAGGGCAACGGGCAAAATATTTATCTTCGTTCCAAGGTCACTTGGGAGAAGCCGCATCCACAACCGAGATACAAATCTGACAATTATGGCGGGTAAAGTCATATGCTAGTCCCCACCCCCCACAACCCTATTTTATCGCTCTTCCAGTCAAGCTCTGTGGGATATTCCATAGCGAGGGAATGGCATAGATGAATGCTATGTTACCGTCGCCTTTTAAAGCCATCAGAAACCTGGATTCTGCACTCTTCGCACACCCTAAATGCCCAGTGAAAACAATGAGAGCACAAGTAACTTCCACACGTAACAAGCGTCTGACGAAGTGGGATTTTCTCCCATGAAAGCTCCTGCGATAAATACATGTGTTAGTCTTTAAAAGTGCCCCAGGACTCCTTGTTTGGCTGGCTGACCTAGACTAACACGGCTCCCCCTTCGGAAGGAAGAGGTATATTTCTTTAAACAGCATGCTTCAGAGATGTCTGGTCACAACCGGAGCTAAATGAAGGTGCATTTTTTGGCCACAGTCTTTACATCCTCGTGATGGGAAAGGGATTTCCTCTCTAGATGCACGGCAGCCCCTTTAGTGCAGTAGCAATCTACGTGCTGCGATACAATAATTCCTGCCCTGTAAGGCGGTGTTCTTGAGACACGCAGAATTAATTGATTTCACTGGCATCAGCTGTTTGGTCTCTGAGAGAACATTAAAGGATTAATTGCCAGAGACGTAGGATTGGAAGACAAGCGGCGAAGAGGAACACCTGCACTCGGGTTTGACCCTGGGGAATCACTGCCTCCTGTATAGAAGGAGTTTATTCCCAAGGGCAGGCAGCAGACGGAAGGGCCTGCCGGGTGATGGAGGAGGAAAAAACGAAACTCGCCTGCTATTGAATGATGCCCCCTCTGGACAGCCCTCAGCTCAGACGTAAACCACACAGCACAGTCCAATTCTCATGAGAGCCAGCAACACTCTGGGGGCAGAGGCAGGCCTTTAAACCTCTCCCACGTGAGCCACGCACTAGCGCTGTATGTTTTTCTAAAGCCCTGGTTCCTGCCGCGCCTGCCCACTGGTGGGAAACGGACCCCATCCCAGCACCACTCCCAACGCGGTGCGGTATTTCCAGGCAAAGCAGCACGATCCAGAGGCAGCCACGAGAACTGGCTCAGATCATCCTGTTTTGCTCTTCTGTGGCAAGGGTGGCCAGTTTCTCTGAAGGGCCGGTGCATCATCGCTAGCACAAGCGACCAATCACGCACCAAGTACCAGCTCGGCACAAACGGGCAGCACTCCTACCCCACTTTCCCATCCTCAGCTCTCAGAGCACTTCACAAAGGGGAGGAGCATCATTCTCCCCCAGCTTACAGAGGGTAAACTGAGGCACAAAGACAGTGGCTCAGTGAGCTGCTCAAAACCACATTGTGCCAAACGCCAGCAGTCCTGACTCCCAGCCAGTTCTCTACCCACGGGAGTATCCAAATATACCCATGTGCTGCTCAGCCCAGCTACAGGCAAACGGAGCTGCAGGGGGAAGGGTGAAATTCAGGCTTGTGCAGAAAGGCAGAACAAGGCCATGGAGGTCCTACCTGACCCCTAATTTGAGGGCGTCAATGGACACGGGCAGGCCTTGGGCTTGGTTTTTGGTGACTCACCGTGGACTAAGCAAGGATATCGCCTTTCGAGGCGGCCTGGCGCGTGGTGGAGAGGTGAGGGAAAGGAGCCCAGAGCAATTTCTCGATGAGGCTGGATCATTGTCAGTAAGTGGTGTTCCCTGCAGCCTCCGCCAACCCACAGCAAACCGGCACCGCCTCTAGAGATGGCAATTTCTCCAGGGGAACAGCAGAATATGACGAGTAGTGGCCAGGCAGAACCGCCCCCACCCAACCTCCCCAGCCTCTGGAAACTGTCTTGTCACCATGCAACTCCCCAGGGGAAGAAAGGGCTTGGTTTGCGCCTCTGCTGGCTCGGGATCCTCACTTGGCCCGGGACACAGCATCTTTCACATCGTTTGCCTGGAAAGTCCCATCATGGGCTTGGTAAATCCCTAGGAGAGCAAAGCCCTCTCCCACACACCCACCCCCCTGGCCGTTCCCCGGGTACAGCTGGCACCGCCAGGAAAAGGGGCAGCGTTCATTTCCTCACTCTTCCTCAGTGATCAGCAAAAACCAGAGCAACCCCTCCACACAGGGCTCAGGCCTTTCCCTCCCTTCCCAGCCGGTCATTTGAACCTCTAAGCTGGGGTGTAAACATCATTCTGGGACGGCCAGCGCCTGGAACTAGGGCAGCCTGCACTGCAACCACCACCATCATCAAAGCCTTCATCCCAGCAGCTTGGGGTGGGGGGACTTTTACCGTGACCGTAGTGACAACGTCCATTAGCAACATTCACTCGCCCCCATGGCCACACAGTGGGCTGCCAGCTCGGCCTCCCCCCCCCCCCGAGAACTAAATCCCATTACTTCACCCCAAACAGGCATTGTGGGGGACTGGGGGGTTGGGGGGCTGTTGGGGAAGTTAAATAGTAAGATAAAATGCACCGCACAGGCCAGGTCCTGCATGGAAAGCACCCCTGTGCCCTCCCTTACTCCCCCTCCCTGTGCAAAGCTGCCATGTACCTTCCCTTCCCCCCTTTCCCATGCAATGTACCCTGAACCCCCCCTTCCCTGTGCAATGTACCCGGAACCCCCTTCTCTGTGCAATGCACCCTCCCCTTCCCCCTTCCCATGGAATACATCCATGTACCCCCCCTTCCCTGTGCAATGTACCCTGAACCCCCCCTTCCCTGTGCAATGCATCCATCTACCTTCCCTCCCCCTTTCCCCACGCAATGCACCCTGCATCCTCCCCTACTCCCCCTGCAATGCATCCATGTATCTTCCCCTCTTCCTCCCTCCCTCCCCCGCCCCTACACAGCAGCCTGCCGGGACTGACCCGAAAGAGGCGGCGAGAGGCGGCCTGGCGGAGCCAGGTCCAGGCGATGGCACCGATCAGGCAGAGCAGGGGCTCGCTCCAGCCGAAGGACGCGTTCTCGGCCCAGGTCCGCCAGGACAGCTCCCAGCCGCAGTCGGTGCAGCCCCGCACGGCCCCCGCCAGGCTCCGGTAGCCCCGCTGCAGCAGCTGCCCGTAGCCGGGCATGGGCTCGGGCCGCGCCATCCGCCCCCGGCCCATCGCTCCGCCCGGCCGGGATCCAGCTGTCGGCAGCGGCTGCGCTCAGCGCGCAGGCTCCGGGAGAGCGGCTGAAGATAGAGGGCAGCAGTGCGCGCTGGAGCAGGGGCCGGCCCGGCGGCGAGAGGAGGAAAAAAGCCCCCAGCCCGGGCAGTGCGAGACTCGCTCCTTCCATGCCCCGGCCAGGACTGCGCAGACGCTGGAAAAAGGGGCCCCCCCCAGGTGGGGAGTGAGAGCCCCTTGGGTCACTCAAAACACAGGTCAGTTTTGAAGAGGGGCCCCGATGCTGCCAGCTACCTGTGGGGCACCCCAGGTCACCGGGTTACAGCCGCTGATGGAGAAAGATGGCTCCCCTGTATTTAACCCAGCTCCCCGGGGTGTGGATTTTTCCCACCCCCAAGGGAGTAGCAGGGGTGACCTCACTTTTCAGTACAGACCAGCCCAGAGCGATGGCGTTTACAGATGTTTCTAACTTCTGAGCACATTGAGCCCCGCGTGCTACGGAAGGAGGAATACTGAGCGAGGCTTACGGACTGCGCCAGCTTGCGCCCGCAAATCGCAGGGGCCGATACGCTCTGTGTAAAGGGAGGTTATTCATGTGCCACGGGCTGGGCCAGCTCTGGGGCCAGGCCAGCAGTGTTTCAGAAAAACCCAGCCCCACAGGCTCCGGCAGAGCCCCCTTCCATGGAATTTCCAAAGGTCAAAGAGAATACGGTTACAGGCTGAAATACGAACCACGACAGCTTCCTTGGCCCGCTGAGCCCAGAAGGCAGGACCAGGGAAGAGCACGTGGAAACAAACGTCAGTACCCAAGTATCAGAACAAGACAATTGAGGAGCAGAGACCGTCAGATATCACCCTTCGCTTTAACAGCGCGGGTGAGGGGGGATATGGCCCCTGCAAGTGCTTCTCCAGGATGTGGTGTGTTCAGCGTCCTGGGGGAAATATTAGCTCCTCAATACTTTCAGGATCAATGCACACCACAGGCAGAGAGCCCCGGGGCCTTCATCTTTCCCCAAAGGATCTCAGCCAGACAAGGGAGATGGACGTTAGAACAAGGCTCAAGGAGGCACTTGGCGAAGGTCAAGTCAGTTTACTCCGCCTGCTGCTCCTCTTCTGGCGAGCAGAGAGCACCGCACGGCTGAGCTGTCCCGCTCAAGGCACAAGCCATAGCCGAGGCCAGGAATTTGAAGAAATGCAAACATTCATTTAAAGCAGGGGGGGGTCATCCAGCCTCCACGCTGACAGTGTCTTGGCTAAAGGCCCCATTTCAAAGGCCATTTTTAAAACCAGTCAGCGCTCCAGCCACCTGATTGGAAAGTGAATTCGTCTCCTCGTGTGTGGTTAAATCTAAATCCCAGAGTCCTCAGATGCTCAAGAGACAGGCGTCTCTGTGCTCCACTGGGAGTAAAACGACCCTTGGTGCCTTCTCATCACAAGACTCTGTCCTCTCTCCGTGAAATGAGCTTGCTGCCTTCTCCCCCATGGAAAGCCTGCTGTCCTCATGCACCTCTCTCTGGGAACAGGCGCCTGCTTAGCTGTCAGATCAGCGGCTGCTCCCCTCCATCAGCCAACATCGCAGCAAGGTCCTAGCGAGAGCGTAAAACGTGGCCAGACTGCCCTGTGTAGCCCCTCCGCCAAGCCACAGTGGGTACAGAAGCCATTCCACTAAACTCACACCCCCCCGTCCGGCTGGTGAGGGCTCGGTCCTGTTTCCTTACACGCAGGTGAACACCACACTGCTTTGGAGTGGGTTTGCACACATGCAGCTGATTTCCCAGGATACGGGCCCGGGACAGTGTGTCTCAGAGTGAGAACAGGCTCTCCGAAGTACTGAAATAAAATGCTGTGTCACTGTTTAGTCCACAAAAGGGCTATGCCAAAGGCCTGGGGCCCCCCCCCCCCCCCCCACCCGCCCCCGGGGCCGTGATGTGAGTCCAGCTGACTACGGACAGATTTACACTCATTAACCATGCCAGACAGAAGGCTGGCTTGCACGGTGTTCACAATAAAACACTGGACAGACAGGAACTCAATTTTAGACTCACTTGTGCCCTTGATTCCTGTGACCATAGGCTTTCCCAGGCCGTCTGCGAAATGAGGGCACCTCGGCTTACGGAGCTCACCTGAGACTCAATTCTTTCCTGTTTCTAACTTACAAAACCCTCAGACAGGCACTCGAGGAGTGCACAGCGTTACTGGATGTCAGCTCCAGGAGGGCAAGCTGGCTTCTGCTGGGCCTCGGGCAGCAAACCGAACACCAGCTAAGCTCCAGGTGCAGGGTCCGTATGACTGGGGTTGAACCAAGACCACGTGGGACTCTGCGGCTGGAAAATTCCCCTGGTGAATTGTAAACCCGAGTGGGTTTGACAGGGCAAAGGAGAAGGAACATGGCTCAGCATGACACCATTCGATCGCAGCCACGCTGTGAAACGGGTCAGATTTTGCACTTGCGTCCCTCAGCTCAACTGGAGAATATCTAGGGAGCTGTCCAGTGATCAAACAAACTTGTCCCGCTGGCTGGGCCCGAAGGACAGCAAAAGCCTCAATTCCTATGCTGACAGCTCTGGCTCCTCCCCTGCCACTTGCTTTTATTGTTGAAATGTTAAGTCAATTTATCATGGCCCGTCTGCTCTGAAGACACAAGCTCCTTTCACATCTCCCACCAACAGCTGCACAAAGGGCACATTCATTCCAGGCTGGACCATGACTGACCGTCCATTGAAAAGAGCTGCTCGCTAAACAGGCCCAGGAAAGGGACAAGGAGCCCTTTCAGAGCAATCACAACCGAGGTGGGCACAAAGGAGATGCCAGCCAGCACCGTCTGCAGCAGGGTGTAACCCGCACACAGGAAGCAAACGTAAGACTTGTTAAACACTAGAAAACTCTGTGCTGAGATCCCTCGCTGACTCTGCCCCGGCACGTTTGATGGGTAGAGTATTTCCTTACATGGAACACAGCAGGTGCAGTAATTTACATGGTGCGTAAGCTGCACTGAAGGTTACGGAAACGGACCACCTTAGGTGCTCCAACTCGTCTGCACGTCACGTCAATCAGATCTCTGGCTCGGAGTGAAATGGGGCATGTGAGCCCAGACAGGCCAGCCAAGGACCCCACACATCACTGCAGTAAGTCACGATGTCCCCTCTCCCTGTGATGTGAGCTCCTTACCTTTCACTACCTTAAGATCAACAGTGGCCTCTCTGCAGTCTAAGTGCTTTGGACACAAGCTACTCTTAATCTGGGGAATCTTCCCTTCCTCCTACGCGTGGCATCCCAGGACATTCTGGAGGCAGGGAAAACCATCTACCTCCAAAGGGTCTTTTAGGGAGAGGTGGCAGGGGTGCTGAAGACCAGATGCACAGCACCATGATCTCGGAAACCCTCAGGGGACAGACCTGAAAGAAAGGTGGTAACTCAGGCTCCAGCCATGTCCCCAAAGGAGCTGAAAGGAAGAGGTAATGTTCACACTTTGTCCAGTGGGAATGGTCACCGTATGGACACCTCCAGCGTACAAAGCAGTTGGGCCACACCGATCCACAACAGGCTTTATTAGAAATCTTGAAGGTACAGTGTTGTGTACTCTTGACATTCACTGCATTTTACACACGGGGTTTGGAACCAGTTAAATCAGGACAGAGGTTTCCAGGCCACACATCTCCACGTGTTACACACACTCGGCACTGGCTTGCTAACAGACCCTGGCACACGGAGAGAGGCCAGCGTGACTTGCAGATGAACTCTTCCACATGGCCAAAGAGACTTTGCACATCCCCCCAGTTCCCTAGATACCATAGCGTGGATCTGCACTCGTTTCTGCCTCCGAGTCCTCATGCACTAGGAGCATACTGCAGGACCAGCCGGTCAAAGTCATTCTCCTGTCAAACCAAGAGAAAAAGAGAGGCGCTTGCATTTTGACTACTAAAAGTGTATTAAAACCTTGTTTGCTAGTGTGCTGAAAAAAAGGCTACAACATCTCAGGAGGGAAAGAGACCAGAAAAACGGTCTGAGCTTGTAACGCCTACCTCAGCAGTTCTCAACTTTCTCTTTGCATGAGGACAGCCATCCAGCTAGCCCCAGCGCAGGGTACAGCTCCCCCCATTAAAGCAATATGGGAAGGGGATGGAGGTCACAACCCACTGATCGAGAACAACTCAAACTGCTGCTGCAGACCAGGCACACTCAGGCAGGCCCCACTTCTTGGTTTGTTTCCAAGGTTGTCTCGAGCACCAGAAAGGCCAGAAACAGAAATGAATTTTTGAATGGAAATGTAACAACCGGAGAATGAGCAGGATCCCCGCCAATATAACCCCTGACCTAAAGGATCAAGTAGGCTCATTCGGACAGCGGGGTGACTCGTGATACAAGTGGATTCAGATTAAGAAAGGAACTGGTTACCTTTGCCTGATACTCCTGTATAAATGGGTGACTTTTGTGTGCGTCTTTCAGCTGGGACAAGTAGCGGTTGGTTACCTGGGTGGAAGAGACACAAATGAGACCCCAGCACAAGGCAGAGGAGGGAAAGCGGAGGCTCAAACCAGCACTTTTACAGATGGGGGAAGGTCACGGCTGACCACCGACAGCTCCAGCTGAGGTCAGTGTGCGCTACGGGGGCCCAGCCGCTGGAACAATGGCCTCGATGTCATACTATGAGTGGGCAGCGAAGCTGGGACTGGAAGCCTGGAATTCCAGTCTCGTACTCAGCCTTCTCATTCCCCCATCCCACCCTTTCCTTCCAACTGCAGAGGAAGGCAGGGTTTTACAGTGGCACAATTCTTTGCTGCTTAGCCAAGGTGGGTTAAAATATTTCACGCCCCTCGCCCCCGTTCAGTTATGGCTGGAGCACACGAGAACCAGGCCGGCCTCGGATCTGCACAAACGTCACCTTTAACAGCAAAACTAGCCTCACCTCTGGCGGTTTACCCAGATGCTGTGAGAGGACGACAAAATTGATCAGGGTCTCAGGATGGCCGCTATCCTGAAAGCAGAAAGAGAAAACACATCAGACCCATCTGTCCCTCGAACTTGCACCAGGTGCAGCACCCGGCAGGTTTCTCTCCCTCAGAATCCCCAGATCGGTGCACAGGAAGGGGCAAGGGGGGGAAGTTAGGCCCCAAGAAGTCACACAGCCTGGCCAGTGAGGTTCTAGGCCCAGCCAGCCATGTGCAAAGATTGCTCTGAAATGCTAATGAAGCACTAACGAAACGGGGTTGAGAGCAGACAAAGCCAGCGAGACCAGAGCGTTACAGACCGGGGGCTCTGAACTGGAAGTCAGCTGCGGAGAATACCGTGGAAATTTGCCGGTACAATTCACTAACAGCACTGGAGCTTCCAGAGCTGAAGGGGATGTGTCAGGGAACATGAACTGGATTCAGACTGCCACAGGGTTTAGACAGAAAACAATGAAAACCAGACAGCCCTGGGCACAATGACAGAATGGGAGCTAAGAAGCAGCGAGAGACAGATACAAGCCATTTAATGGGAACCATTCTCGCTATTTTTCTCTTGCCTCTTTCCAGTGCAGCAGATTTGAATCCGAGGCTCCACTGATTAAATCCAAGAGTCTGCTGCCAGCCAGAAAACCCACCTTATCCAGAGCCTCTTGGAGCACGCTGTCCGCATCTTCCCACTTGCCCTGAGCCATGTAGCAAGCTGCCTGGCCATTAAGCAGAAGCAGGGTAGATGAGCATTTGTCTGCCATCTCTTGGAAGATGTAATAGGCATCCTGTAACTTCTCCCCGCCCTGTGAAGAAACAGGTCAGTTAACGTGAGCCCAGGCTTTAGAGCTGCCCTGGGTGGCGTAAGGGACCATAAGGGATAAGGTGCCTTGGGATTAAATCCAGGTCTAAACACATTAACTATTAAGAGCTCCTTGGAAGTTTCTGGCTTGTGAAGACAGATTTTAAATTCTTTATTTTAAAAGAACAATGTCAGGAGCTGGTGGTAATGAGTCAAGCGGATTATGCACTGAGATTTAAGTCACAGAATCAGGATATCAATAGCTGGACATTTAAGATCGCTTAGATTTTGCAAAACCCTCTGTTTTCAAAGGGGGATTCTTCATTCTTCTTAATGGGAACTGAACTCGAAATACCTGGCCTGGCCTAAGCTATTATTCTATACAATGACTCAAATAAGGGACACGGACAACGCTCAACATGGAGGCCAAAAGAAGTAGAGCCCTGCAAATCTGCAGATATTCACTTTATATCAGCATCCACAGCCGTGGGTACCTGCATCCCATGTTTGCAGGTCGGATGCAGACACACATTTTGTATCTGTGCAGGGCTCTAGAAATGAGGCCAATTTTAGTAATATAATCTTTCTAGTTATTACATGTGTGCCTCCACCTTGACTGAATTGTAGGAAATATTTCATTCCTTCCATACACAGGATTCGTAGAGCATGACAGCTCAGGGGGTTTTGCATGCTTAGTTAATTAAATGAAATGGCAGTCTAATTAAGGACATTTCTAGGAAGCCTTTGCTTTCTGTCAGTTGTGACAGGCCCCCAAAGTGCCCAAGGGGATGACACCTCCTTAACCAGAATCCACATTTACGATCTCCACGTGTCTGGCACGTCCGTGGAATGAAGCTGCTTTACTGGTCTCTATTATGTTTGAAAGACACATGGCTGAGTGTTACTTTGCACTATTCATGTCTGGCATAGAAGACAGTAGCTTTCGTTTGCAAACTCAAAGCATACTACAAAGCGAAGATTGTAAATCCACGAACCATTTGAGCAAAGGGCAAAGTAGGAAGAGTGTCTTCTCAAAGAACAGGACACTTCCTCTGGTGCAAGACACGAGGCTGCATGTTTTAGAGAGACGGTACTTGTGTAAAAGTTTGTACGGTCACATCTACACTAGCGAGTTTCCAGAGGTAGAGCTGTACGAGCATGTCTGTAGCTGTCTATGCTGATGGGAGAGAACTCTGCCATCGACAACATAAAACCACCTCAATGAGCAGCAAGAGCTATGCGGGCCGGAGACTGCCACTTACGCTGGTGAAATTCATGTCGCTCCAGGACGGTTTTTTTCACACCTCTGAGCGTGAAACATAAACCTAAGTGGTAGCGTAGACATGGCCCAAGGATATTCTTTATGCAAACTATCCCAGCGCAAATTCCAAGGGGGAGCCGTGTTTGTCTATTGTAGAAATACAACAGAGTCCTGGGGCACTTTTAAAGACTAACAGATTTCAAAGCATCTGACGAAATGGGATTTTTCTCCCATGAAAGCTCATGCGATAAATAAATCTGTTAGTCTTTAAAAGTGCCCCAGGACTCTGTTGTTTATCCCAGGGCAGTAAGCGAGGCTTTGGATGAGTTGTAAGAACTATAAAGCTACTCAATAAGGTGGGCCTTTACAAAAAGAGGAAGGGCAGTTCTAACCCCACACAAAATCACCAAATATTTTTGTTGAAACTGATTTCTTCTACAAACATACGCAAATATTGGAAAACTGTATATATTCAGGATGTGTATGTTTTGCCATTCAAAGGGGAAAACATCTGCTTATTTCTTAAAATGCTTAAGAGGAAATACAATTCTTTTGTGACAGTCATATGAAAATATTTTGCATCTACATGCAAGCCTTCCCTAGACCAACTGTCTGATATTACTGTAATGTGAAGAGTGAGCTGTGTGCTCAATGACATGGAGTCAAATTATTTTGCAATACCTGGTCACTAACATCTTAACCTGCTTGATTATAAAAACATTTAGACTAACTGATTTCCCAGTTAATAATCTGACACGCTTAAACAACTCCTTACCAAACTAAGGAACCTCTCCGGAGTCTTATGGAGAGAATGCCACGCCACTTTTGATGCACATCAAAAATGATGAATGATTGATATTTAACCAGGCTATCTAGAGAACAGGAGTACCTGGATTCATCTGAACCAGTTTCAAGTCCTCTGGATCTCTCAGAAAATAAACTGAATAAAAAAGTCAGAATTAACTGTAAAGGGCTGGGAATTTCTTGCCAGAAAGACAAACACAATAGAACCGTCAAAGTGGAGAATTCCAGCTTCGCTACACATCTTTAGCAGACTGCGTGATATGAGCTGAAGGTGCTAACGCCTCCCCAGGAAGGTACTGAGCCGGTGAAATGTGGCAGCAGCTGATACTGAAAGAGGTGCAACTTCCAGCTTCACCAAGATGATGGGAAGAGCATAAACCCTTCTGAACTGAGGTGTTTGCCCTCAGCCCTTTCATCTCAGCCTCATCCGCTTACTTCAGCCCAGCCACCTCACTTTCCCTTTATTAATGACATTCATAATTATGTATTTTTCATGTCTTTAATCTTGGCATCCCCCAATGCACAGCAAGAATTCATTTAATTGAGTGGTCTGAACTGGCAGCTGGTTTTTAAGCTGTGGCCTAACATTTCTTGTTTCTGTAGACTAGAGCATTTAACAATTCTGGCGATGAAATTACTTTGCTCCTCCCATACACACGTACTGAGACAGCTGTGCACTGGGACAGGTTTGCCCTGGGACGGACAGGAGACTAAAGTGTTAACTACAGTCCTGGTTACCAAGGCGCACAAAAACCAAGAGAAAAGGCTGTCTCGGCAGGACGGCAATGTCTCCCCACAGGAGAGAGCTAACGGAAATTCACACATTAACATGAGCAGAGCACCACCAGAATGCAAGTCACCCTCAGGAGAGATGCACTGCAGAGAACAGCAGACTGGGCAAAAACTGACTCCAAGGTCCTGTTAAAGTCAGTGGGAGTTTTGCCTGCTGAAGGTTAATAAGATTTGGTCCCTTGTTTTTCCGTCTGCCTGCATCCCTCCCCACAGCCCCTGGATCTTGCGTGTCACTGTGCCATTCAAGCGCCGAGTTACGGAACCGAAGCACAGAAACGCGTCTTTATGTGATGCTACGTTGTCATGAGGGCCCAGCAACTATTATATTTGCCCCACATTTCCGGACTGAGGGGTGAGCCCCGGGTCCTGGCAATCTAAACCTACAATAAGCAGATCATCATGCGTCGGAGGGTCAGAGTGCGGGTGGACTGCAGTGGTAGTAATGGGATACGGAGTCTCGCCTCTAAGTCAACAGTCTGAATCCAGGCAAAGTCCGCAGTGGTCCATCTGGGACTATAAAGACTCACTCAGGACTCTTCGGCACCCTCCCCTCAGGAGCTAAATGGAGCAGTTTAACGTCCTGCCCCCCACGTAAGTGCACACGGGAAGGAGCTGCTTTGAGGGAAAAGCCAGGTCAAAGGGGCGAGTTTCACAAGTGGACCAGAAAGCTGCCAAGTTCATAGCCTGCAAGTGTGAAATCTGATCTTGGGAAAGCCCCTTCTGAGAGAGACCCTTCGCCCCACAGGGAGGCTGTTCCATTGTTCCCAAGAAGAGCAGCTGAGTTCCTAGGACGAGGGTTTGGACATTGAGGAACAAGACCTTAAAAGGTGACTGAAGGGCCAGCGGCAGGAGCAGCGCACTGCTGGCTGTGAAGAGACCTCTACGAGTGTCCCTCGAGACCAACATGGCCAGGTAATTCAAAAACCCCAGCAGACAGGCTGGAAACTGAACGCCCCTTCTGCCCCCTAGAAGGTTTCCTGCTCAGTGTGGAGGGACATCGGCAGCAGGGAAGTTTACTCTGGCATGGACCCCATTATCAGAGACTCTGCACCTGCCTCTAGAAAGGAGCTGGGCTCCACAGCAACTCTGGCACCTTCAGAAAAGCCAAGTGGTGGCAGAGTAATTCATCTGCAGTGCAAACAGCTGAAAGTGCTGTGGGAATGAACAGCGACCAGAGGCAGGCCTCTGCTCCACACACTCAGGGATCACGCTGTTTCTGAGAATGGGTGGGAAGTGGGAGATGAGAAATCCCAAGTGTGACAAGCACAGCATGAACAAACCAGACTCAGACCTGCAGGCTGCCTGAGAAATGCCAGCTGCCACACATTCCACTGAGCCTGTTTCCCTGAACGTGGGCTTCGCTGAGGCTGTGCTTTATAGGATCCTGCGTATGCACCAAACTGCTCGGTCGTAAAGACAAATCATTACATTTTCATCTGAGGTCTAATCGGACCAGCTCTGAGTAGCAGGCGGCAGCTTTCTGTTTTATGTTAGAAATTGTTTGTGAATTATTCAGCTATTGAGAAACGGGAGCTCTTTGGTGTGTGAGCTAAAAATCAAGTTGTACACATGAAAGAGGCTTGCGCTCAAAGCAACCAATTAGTCTGCAAGGGCAAAGATGGCTAATTCCCAAAGCGCCCCAGGGAAATAAAACTCGCACAGTAAAGGAGGATGTTAAAGGGAAAAAATTCTCACGTCCCTCTGCGAGAGCTATTTGCTCTTCTGAAGAGTGCGGCAGAGGGAGGCTGATCAGAAATGGGCCGGTGTCCCACCAGTCCCGTGCTTTGACACATGGGGTCCCAGCTTTTCTAGGCAACGCTCCAATTTAAACAGGCCAAGATCCTGGATACATCCGCTAGCACCCACTGCTTCCCACACAGCTTACTATCGCCCACACCTCACAGCAGGCTAGATTACATTTTGGCACAGATCAAAAACCTTTTAAGCCCCTGAAGCATGCACGGCTGAATAACTGGGAGGCAGCAGTGATGTACAGAGGCTCATCATTAGGTCCCAGTTCAGCAAGGAATTTAAGCATGTGGCTAACTGAAGGCAACAGAGCCATCTGGACACTCAGAAAGGGACCACTCGCATGCTAGGACATCGGCATGTGTATAATTACCTTGCTGAATCGGGGCCAAGGCAGGGATGGGGAATCTAGAGTCTAGGTTACCGGCCACTGCAGCCCAGGGACCTACTCCAGCCGATGGGAGCTCCTGCTTCAGAAGGTAACTGAACATTTAGGAGCTGATCTGAATGCCACAGTGCTCAGTGCGGGGAAATGCTCTCGTCTCACCTTCCAACGCAAAACCCATCCTGTTCCCCGGCCACCTAGCCCCCTTTGGGTCTGACTGGACACCTTCGTGGAGATGATCAGGATTTTGTTTCCTGCCCAGGATTTGTGCAGTGACGACATTTCTGAGAACACGTGAGGAGCATCAGGGGAAAGCAGCGCCCTGGGACAGAGGAGGGCCTCAGCCTATAATACTCACTAGAGCCAGATTCACCCAGGCAGTAGCCAGCTGGGTGAGGGTAGCATCCTCATCTTGCTCCTGCATCTTCTTCAGTTCCTTGCTGAGTAAACACAAATGGGAGCCACACAATGAGAAACCGACGCAGTCTGGTTCGCTCTCAGTCCCAACCCTACGGCCTGAAGCAGGACCGAGAACGCTCACTGCCTCTGCTGCCCAACCCTCCGCACTGGGCTTCCTGACCTTGGCAGTGTGGCACAAAAACCTCCAGGCTTTTATTTAAAGAGGAGCCTTGCAGAAACAATCTCAGCCACAAGGGAGCAGCATCTGGGAAGGTCTGGTGTCCACAGAAGGCTGTTTTATTTCCCCTGTGGGCAGCAGGCGATCCAGGCACTGGAGGTTCAATTAACACTCCACGCCTACATCCTAAAACCCTGCCTCTTCTTCAGCTGCGCTCAATTCGCCTTTTATTTCCAGGTTCCAGCATCCCGAGGGAGAACGGCCTGCCGCCCTGCCTTCACACCAGCCAAGGGGGACTCCTGCTCAGCCCACTTGTGAGCACCAGCCTCAAATGCTGCCTGCAGGACCCTGACCCCAGAGCAGAAGCAGAGCCGAGAAATGGATTCCCACAGGTCAGGGTGGACTGAACCCCCTTCTCTAAGGGCCTCTCCTGGCATAATGTCAATGACACGCCTAGCGAGTAAATGTACACAAAGCAAGGGAATTTAACCCGTGATGCAAATGAGCTACAGCAACCACGTGGCTCATGGAAGATGCAAACTCACCGGGCTAGGTCGAGCCTGTCCAGCTTGAGCAGAATCTGGATCATCATTGCCATGCTGCAGGGAACAAGAACGCATCAAGGCTGTGCTAGAGGCTTTCCCGCTCCCACTCACAGCAGTGACTGAAGTGGAGGCACCCTCCCAATCTCCTGGGAATACAGCCCCCGGTGGACAAACAGCCAGCCTCACCACACAATGCCTTGGTGGAAGAAGACGGGTGTGAGCGCTTAGCTGGTCTCTATTCCTACACTCAGGTTCTTCCTCGGTCCCAGCTTCCCTTCTTAACAGCACTTTAAAGCATATTTTTACCAAGTGTCTATTTTATTTGTGGACTAAGATTCCACGATGAACCCCTTTTCGGGAGTCTACTCTTCGCACACCAACGTGCAGCTAGAGAGTAAGAGCAGGCGTTTCACCTTGCTCTCTCTGCGGTGGCAGGTTATTCCGGTACAGACAGGAAAGCCTGCTCCAGGGCTCCGATTGCTCTACGGCTGTGGCATTCTAACGCCCATCTCGGGAACGGAAAACGTGATTGAGATTGGTACTCTGAATTCCCTCAGCCTCCAACTGGGTGATTTTGGGTGGACTCTGATCACTTGTTGTTAACATCCTCAGATCAGCTGTTGCTGCTTTCTAGAAAACGTTAGAACAAGTCAGACCTCCCCTGCTTCCAAAAGGCCTTGTACCACAGAGCGCAGGTTTGCCAGCACATATTGGTGGATGATGCCTGAGTATCTGAGCTTCACTTACCATTCCAAACTTTCCCCTTGGTGTAGTGTGCGCAGAGCTGCATCCGGGTTTTTGTCATGGAAATAAATGGAAGCAGCCATCAGCAGGAAAGTCGTATTGGTCACATCGACGCTTTTTGCCATCTTCTTGTCCAAATCAGCAACAATTGCATCCCTGGGAAGAGTGAGCTGGTGAGTTTCAGAACAGAACATTCAATTTTCTAACCTCGGCCAGCACTGTCTCCCTCCAGTAGGGGAAGTCCATTGAATTTTTTAAATTCAGCCTTTTAAATACGATTTGAATAAAAAAGCATCAGGAAAAGAGAAACGTTTTCATGCTCACAGCACTCAGAAATAACTCAGGAGTTCTAGGAAGCATGGCCAACAATACAGCATGGCAGAAGAATTTCAGCTCAAACAGTATTTTTTCAGAAATACATCAAATGACTGAAATCAAGCCGTGGAGATGGCGGCAAATACTATACATGCTTCTGCCACAAGACCAGCTGAACTTACCTTGCATGCAATACGATTCTAAAATAATGAACCAGTGAGCAGAAGACAGACAGATAAGTCAGACAGGCCAGCCAGCAAAAACCTGCCCTTAACACCAGTCTATCATCTGAAGACTGGAAGTGTCCCGTGGTGCAGGTACAGGTTAGGAAGCATAGCAAATGTTTCGTTCTGGAATAATATATGCATAAACCCATATTTAATAAGCCAGAGAATAACTGGTTAAAAACACCAGACCACTCCAGCCATTCCCACCCCACAGGAATCAGTTTTATGCTAATCGAATCATGGCCTGCTGAATCTAGAGCAACAGAAAAAGCTCTGAAAGGAGCACAAACATAAGTCTTCATCCTGCCTGGCTTCAACAGAGCTCCAGGCAGGCCTAGGATTACATCCAATCAAAGTTCATTTCAGGACCAGGGCATATGCAGCAGTGACTAAGATTATGCTCCCACTAATAAAGCAAATTCTTTGCTGGGTAGCGTTCGTAAGTAACAAAGCATCTAAGCGTCTGACGAAGTGGGATTTTCTCCCACGAAATCTCATGCGATAAATAAATTTGTTAGTCTTTAAAAGTGCCCCAAGACTCCTTGTTTGTTTTGCTGAAATAGACTAACATGGCTCCCCCTTTGGAACTTGTAAGTAACAGTAGTCCAGCATCGAACCTACCTCTGACTGTGGTTTGAAAGATATTCTGCAAACATCCTGACCGCTTGCAACTCAGGGCAAGCATTGGCTCTGATTTCATCCAGCACAACACCATATTTTCTCTATTGATGGCAGAGACACACATTGTGGAGTAATTTGAAAACAGAAGAAAAATAGTTCATAAGGATATAAGTTACAAAGCATTAAGGAACATTAACATCACATGAACTGGCGGAAAAATCTGACATTTGGAGTTCCCAGCACTTCAAGGAAAAGGCTGCCATTAAGTGCTTAAAACACTAATTAAAACTTTAGTAGAGTATTTGTAAGTAAAACCGAAAGAGCCTTACATTTCAGGCCTAAACTCAGACTGTGTCAACTCAAGGCTCAATGGAGAAAGGGCTTCCTGGGCTGCATGCGAGAGAAGTACAGCAGGCATCCAAGAACATGGAAATAACTGGTTAAGGAGATAGCTCATCACCACCACCACAAAGAACAGCAAATCTCCATGCCACTGATGCTCTTTGGGACATTCTGCAGGCATGACTAACCATGCACGCCCCTATGAGGGAAGGGGGTGTTACCTCTATTTCAAAGATAGGCAAATAGAAGCCAGAAAAGTCTAGCTTGTTCATACTGTGCTCATCACCCTGTTAGCCTGGCTGGAGGTGAAGGGCCCCAAGCCTGCAGAAGGAATCAGTGTCAGACCTCAAGAGGGTGTAGTGCAGAGCTGCTGTGCTCAGCCTGGGCATGCCCCAGGCCGAGCCCATGACCTCACCTGGGCGATGTAGGCTCGGTATAAGAAGACATCCCGCTCCACCTCCCTTTCGGGACTGGATGGCTGAAAAGATAAAAGGGGGCGACTGAGACTCACAGTGCAGCACCCCCAGGCCCCTGAAACAATAACACAGCCCTGACCCTACAATAACACAGCCCTGAACATGAACTGCAGCCAGGAGGGGAGACTCGAGCCTCAGTGGTGGTGGAGGATGTGTGTGGGGAGGCCCAATAGAGTCTAGGCATGAGGGGGAAGAGATACAACCCCTAAGAGAGCAAGGGGAAGACTCCCCCCATGCCAGGAGAAAGTGGTGGAATCTGTATTGATGGTGGGGGGGACATCCCCTGGGGGCAGGGCTATGGGGGGGGATTTGGGGGCAGGGTGAGACCCATGAGCGGGGCTTGAGAGGTGAGGAGATTTGGGGACAGGATGAGAACCCTGGGGGCGGGGCTAGAGGGGGAAGGAGATTTGGGGGCGGGGTGCGACCCCCCTGGGGGCGGGGCTAGAGGGGTGAGACCCCCACAGGGGACGGAGCGGGGTGGGGGGGATTTGGGGGCGGGGCCTCTTTGGGGGGCCCAGGGACCGGACCTTGACCCGCTGCGCCTCGTTGATGGCGGCTTGGTAGGCGCCGATGTAGAAGTTGTTCTTGACGTCGAACAGCTCGTCCGCGTCCCCCCCCTGCCCGGCCGGGCCCGAAGCCGCCGCCGCCATTTTTCCCAGCGCCGGGACACGTCTCCGGAAGAGGCTCCCCCCGCACGGGACGCCGGGAATCGTAGTTTCCGGCGGGAGCTGCGAGGGACGACAACACGGTACCGGAAGTGGGTCCTGCGAGGGGCACACAGGGAGCCGTAGTTTCCGGTGAACCGAGAGCTCGGAGCCAATGGGAATGAGCGGGGCTGGTGACGCGCTTTGTCGGCGCCGGAAGTGGGCTCCGCGCGTGTGAAGAGCCGGCACCTGCTGCGGTCCGGTCTCCTGCCGCCATGGCCGGCTTCCGCGAGCTCGGCCTGGCCGCCTGGCTGGTGGAGCAGGCGCAGCAGCTGGGCATTGGCCGCCCCACCGCCGTGCAGGCCGCCTGCGTCCCCCCCATCCTGCAAGGTGAGCGGAGCCGCCCCCCAGCACCCCTCTCCCCGGACTCTGGACCCCCCCGCCCAGGACCCCGACCCCCAGGGTCCCTCCATCCCCTCCCCCTCCTCTGGAGGCCCCTGGGTCGTCCCCCCCAAAAAATCTGTCCCTGGGACGGAAAACCCTCCTTGGCCATGGGGCAGGTTGGGGAGGGGACCTTTCCCGGCCCTGCCCCCGGGGTCTGCCTCGATCCAGCTCCCGGCAGGCTGGATCCCCCTAAGCCCAGATGGGTCTCTTGCCCACAGGGCGCGACTGCATGGGGTGTGCCAAGACGGGCAGCGGCAAGACGGCCGCTTTCGTGCTGCCGATCCTGCAGAAGCTCTCTGAGGATCCCTTCGGGATATTCTGCCTGGTGCTGACACCCACAAGGTGAGGGGAGCGGGGGTTGTGCCCCTTTGCTTTACTGGCTTCCCCATAGCTCCCTGTGTCAGGTCTGGGACGGTACTTGCCTTGTAGGTCTTCGTCACCAGGGAGGTAACACATCTCATCTCTGGCTCATCCAGCAGGGCTTGTCCCTGACAGCAGTCAGCATTAGATGCTCCAGTGCAGGGCACAAGAAACCCCTTTCTAGGTGGAGTAGTATAATCTCCTTCCCCTGAAGGGTTTAT
This sequence comes from Pelusios castaneus, assembly GCA_007922175.1. Lineage (NCBI taxonomy): Eukaryota > Metazoa > Chordata > Testudines > Pelomedusidae > Pelusios > Pelusios castaneus. Next base: position 1,618,429 of record ML685800.1, read on the forward strand.
GCCTAATAGTAAGAGATGGGTTTAGCCCTGACGTTCAAGACTTTTATTTCTTTCCAAACTGTTTTGTAGTAGTTGTAATAACTTCCTGCTATTCGTATCCATTACTTTCCCTTTGAATTTTAGGAGGTTCCTCATCACAGTGACACCCTTCGGCAGTGAGTTCCATCAGTCTAAGTAGGCGTCTGACTGAAAAAGCATTTTCAGTTTTGAATTTGCTGCCTTTTCTTTTGACTGTTCCCTAGTTTCAGCGCTGAGCTAAGCACCAGGGCAGTCCTTTCCCTAAACTGTTCTTTGTTTGATGCATTTTAAGCTCACCCTGTTACTCATCTTTCTGTGGTAAACAATCCCAGTCTTTTCATTCTTTATTCACTAGTCTCCTGCCATGTGAATTTAGTATGACCATGGGGTTTTATCAGATGTTTTTCCAGCTGCCAAAGGGAGGGATATGTTGGGCAAACAACTTTCCTGGATCCAGCTGCCATTTTCCTGCATTCTTGTTCTTTATTCTGAACACAGGAGCGTGGCACTGTGCTGTCCCCATGGCAAGGCCCTGCCAGCATGATCCCCTCAGCAATCTCACTTCTGGGACTCAGAAGTAAAGAGGCTGCCTCCAGAATCCTTAAACAATATTCCCCTTCTCCTGGGATCCAGTTTATTTAGTTTAACTTAGTTCCTCTCAGGATCAAAGGTTTCTCAGCTGTCCTTGGGGATTTCCTCTCAAGCTGTTCCTTCCTTGGCATAGGAGGCCCATAACCATTCTTCTTGGGCTGTGCAGGTTAATTCAGGCCAACTGGAGTCTCCAGACAGCTCCCTTCTTCCCACGCCCTTTTTACCTTAGTCTTTTTCCCTGGATTGGGAGAGCTTAACAGGTAGCGACATTCTCCCACTGGTGTGTCTGGGAGCTTCTCTTTAGGAGCACCTACTCTTAACTGAGCTCTGGCAGGCCCTGGTGCTCATTAGTTAATTTACCACCTAGCAGGCTGGTTGTCACGTAACTGCTCACATGGGGCTTTTGTTTTGTCACAGGAAGACGGCTTTGGTTCTCTTAAAGGGACCAGCCACCCATGACAATGGGGAATAAATTATAAACTGCTGTAATATTTCCACACCTTTTTTCCCCCTTTTTCTTTCTCGCTGACAGGGAATTAGCCTATCAGATTGCTGAACAGTTCCGTGTTCTGGGAAAGCCGCTTGGTTTGAAGGACTGTATCATCGTTGGAGGGATGGGTATGTGTGTCCTGGTTTAAACTGGACTGTCTGAGATGATGAAGCACAATGAAATGTCTGACTCGCCCTAAGGGGCTGGGCTGTTTCAAAGCACCGATGGCTCTGAATCTTGTGCAGTGACTGAGGAGGGAAAGGTCGCTTTGGGGAAACTGGGCTTGTCCAAAAGACATGGAATTCTCTAGCTCCAGTAAAAGACACAATTCTCACCAGACATACACCAAAACATGGTCTTTCTTTTGTCCTGTAGCAGATTCCTTCATATTCGATGTATGGCTATCCCTTCCCAGCAGCCGTGGGGGAGGGTAAAACTAATCAGCCTTGGGTTTTGTTGCTGGTGTACTTTGTCACTGAAGGGACAACCTGAACACACGGTTGCTGGTTGTGTGATTTGTTGTTGATTGAGAAACAAACAGCAGCCCTCAAGTGCCTCTTAGGAAACTGGCAAGTGAGGCAGCATTTGGGTGCCCGTGTCTGCTTTCGAGAGTTCAGCCTCACCCTAGGGATGAGGACAGCATTTTAAAGAAGCAGTATCAATGTCCTGTGCCCTCATGTATCGGCTGCTATCCGGCATTTGGATTTAGGTGAGAGCCTTTCCCCCTCAAACGCTGCATTCTCCTCCAGCCACCGAGTTATCATCCTCTACGAGGACGTGCTGGGCTGACACTGTGAAAATGAGGCGGGTGTCTCCAGTTTACTCGGGCTGGGATTTTCAAGGACTCCTGTAGGCAGCTTTAAAAATCCCAGCTGCATTTGCTCTCGGAGTGGACCAGGCTGGAGAGGGCCAAAGTTTACTGATCCTTGGTAAATAAGTAATACTGAAAAGTTCTAAATAGCAGGCGGGGTTAAGAGAGAGCCTGTTTGTCACAGTGCTGCCCTGAGCTCCTTCCACTGCGCAAGGCCTGGTGTTAGTGCCTGGCGCTGGGAGACGCTGAGCACCCTTCATTCCCACTGCAGTCAGTGTGAGTGGAGGGCACAGAGCATCTAGTAGAGAAGATTTCTCTCCAGCAGGCTGGCTCCTTTCCCAGTCCTGGCCTGGTGATGTATAACTCTGCTCCCTTGGTGTGGTTGCAGACATGGTGGCCCAGGCTCTGGAGCTCTCCCGAAAGCCTCATGTAGTCATTGCCACGCCCGGCAGGCTGGCCGATCATCTGCGCAGCTCTAGCACCTTCAGCCTCAGAAAGATAAAGTTCTTGGTAAGGCAGCTCCTCATCTCCTCTCCTGCTTTTCAGACTGTCTCCCTTTACAGGCACGAGAGCAACCAACGTGATGTGCTGCGTCCAGGGAACGAGACGTTGGACTGGGCCAGGTGCTGTAGATGCATTGAGTTTCCCATGGGCTGACCGGTCTCTGACTGGACTGCACTGGGTTGTCTCAAAAGGGGACCTGGACTCTGTGAGGAGCTCCTCCTCATGGCATCCGGGTGCTGAATTGCAGATGGTGTCTGCCTTAGTGGAAACAGCCTCGCTGCATCTCTGTGCCCTAGAACAGATGTCAGCCAAAAGCCTCTCTTTTGTCTTGCCTGTAAGCCTTCCCCTCGGTCTCCTTGGCGCACATCTCCCTTCATGTGTTCACCAGGCAGCCTGAACACAGCGGCTTTGGGAACTTGGCCCCAGTGCTGCCCAGTGCCCTGTACTTTAACACGGTGACGTGTTTGGGGAGCTCAGAAGTGCAGCAGCCCCTGGAAGGGGTAAATTGCGTTAGGCGTCATTACTGGGTTGCTGTGACAGTCTCCCTTGTACAGCTTTCTCCCACCCCTTCTGCTGCTGCTGACACTTAGTAGCCCCTTATTTTACAAGCCTGGCTTTCTCATACGCGCAGCCTGGGAGGTAGAGGAGGGTTATCAGCCCTGGGTTACAGGTGGCGAAGCAGAGGCCCAGGGACTGGCCGCAGGGTGGATGTGAGAATCCCTGGCTCTAGGCCACACCAGACTGCACAGTCTGGTTCTCGGAGCAGACCCCTCAGCTGGCTCCTGCTGTTCGTTTCTGGCTGCATGTTGAAGGTTTTGGACGAAGCTGACCGGCTGCTGGAGCAGGGCTGTACTGATTTCACCAAGGACCTGGAGGTGATTCTGGGGGCGGTTCCGGCGACCAGACAGACGCTGCTCTTCAGCGCTACACTAACAGACACGCTGAATGAGCTGAAGAGCCTCGCCATGAACAAACCCTTCTTCTGGGAGTCTCAGGCCGAGTAAGTCTCTTGCTGCGTCATTGGTGTCCCTCCATGTACAGCAGGGAGACTGGAGGTGTCGGAGCGCTGGCCTTTCCCCCATGACGGCTCCCTTCTCTCCCTACTGACCCAGTCACGCCCTGTGCTGTTGGGAGACGGGACTCGGCCTCACGTCCTTCGCCACAGCTCCCCCAGTGCTTTGACTGCAGCCTGTGGTCTGCGGGTGAAGGTGGGTCACTAGAGCGGACCACGACTGTTATTTCCGTTGAATTGTATTGTGTGTTCACATGGTTCGTGGGGCAGTCAGAGGTCGCTGATGTCTCTACTAGGGGATTAAAGGAGTCTGGCTGCCCGGGAGTCAGTTGAACAGGCTGCTCCCACTTTTGTTAGCTGTAGTCCCAGTAGTAAAAACTCAAGGGACTGGCCATAATTGGGCCTCAGCCGAGAATCCTGGGCAGTTGGCTTCATCCCTGCCCGTGGCCCCGACTCTCCACTGACTCCTTTGCCCCCTGATCTGACCCAGCGCAGCTTCTTGGGGTAATGGCCCTTCCCCTCCCAAACAGAGTGCGGACGGTGGACCAGCTGGTTCAGCGCTACCTGCTGGTGCCAGAGAAAGTCAAGGACGCCTACCTTGTCCATTTGATTCAGACCTTCCAGGATGAGCATGAGGATTGGTCCATCATCATCTTCACCAATACCTGCAAGTGAGTCTGGACCTGCCTGCTAATTGGTCTGCTGTGGGTCGTGTTCGTGGTTTGGTGTGGGTAGTTCAGATCCCAGGCTCCCCACTCACGACAGAAAAGAAGAAAGGCATGTGCTTCCTCGTCCAGGCAGAGCTCCATTCCACTCCAAGCCCTTTCCTGTCTCCTGGAAGAAAGAGTGCTTTGCGGTGCCTAGAAATGTAGTGTGCAGTGGGAGGGCCACACGTCCACTAACCTGCCTTGGTCCTGACTGAGGGGTGTGAGCAATTCTGCTCCTGTGGTGCTGAGAGCTTCGGGGACTCTCCAGTCTAGGAGACGGAGTGTGGAGGGATGGACAAGGTGGCCTCTCATGGGCCTTTCCAGTCATCTCTTGCCTCACTCTTTCCTTCCTAAGTGACTCCACCTGCAGGGAGTTAACCCAAGATGTGGCTGTCCCAGGTGAAAAGGGAAATCCCAGGGTGCTTGTCAAAGAATCTGGGCTCCCCCAGTGTTCAGGCCAACAGCCTTTGTCTCTCGAAAACCAACCCAATCACATAGGAGTGAGTGGCAACATGGAATGGACCGTGCTTGCCCCCACACCGCTATGTATCTGGATCGTGAGAGCTTCCGTTCCACGCCGTCAACTTCCCCAGGCTCGCAGTGTAACAGGGAAACGCCTCTTGTTTTCTAGGAACTGCCAGATCTTGAACATGATGCTGAAGAAGTTCAACTTCCCCTCGGTAGCTTTGCATTCCATGATGAAGCAGGTGAGTGACCCAGCAGGCTGAGCAGTGGCTAGTGGGGCAGCCAGTGAGGAAGGGCGCCCGGCCCAGCTGTGCACAGAATGAAGGCCTCGGCGTTTATCTGCTGAGCTGGGACATTCGAGGGTGCCTCTCTTTTGACTCTCGTTCCCCTAAGAGTGTCTCACGCAAGAGGCAAAGTAGCTGGGAGTGGTGCTGGCTGAGGTCCCTCACTCCTCGCCTGCCCTCTGCAGCCCCGGCAGGAACGCACATTGTTTTCTTATCGCTCTTTTTCCTGAAGCCAAACATCTGTGTGGGGCCTGTGGCCCCAGAGGGCTGAAGTGCTCCTAACCCAGGCGTCTTCTCCCTTCACAGAAGCAGCGCTTCGCAGCTTTAGCCAAATTCAAGTCCAGCATATTTAAGATCCTCATTGCCACTGATGTGGCCTCCAGGTAGGTGAAGGGGAAACTGCTCTCTTCGGCGACAAATCTCCAGCGAGTTTCCCTTGAGCTGTGGGTCGGGTTTGTGAGAGGGGAGCTCTTAGTCCTGTCTGGGTCCCTTCAGTCATGGCCCAGTGCGGGGAACACCTAGAGCTGTAGCGGGATTCTTCTCATCCTCTCTCTTTGCATGCTGTTGCCTGCGAGTCCACGTGTTGCTAAGAGGTTTCCTTGTCGGAGGGGCTGGTAGCCCCCGGGGAATCAGTGACATGCAGGGGTGGCTGTCTGTGGAGATGGTTCTCTCCCTGGAATTGGGTTGGGCGGGTCACTGCAGGGCCCTGAAGCGTCAGATTCTCCAGGGGCTTTGGGGGAAAGCCAAGAACAGGTGATTCCCAACTGCTGCCACCCCAACCCCTTCTCTTTGCTTGTGCTCCAGGGGCCTCGACATCCCAACGGTCCAGGTCGTCATCAATCACAACACCCCAGGCCTGCCGAAAATCTACATCCACCGGGTGGGCCGGACGGCCCGTGCAGGTGAGACCGGAAAGCCAGCGAGCGAGCGGTGAAGGGCTGCCACAGGAAGCCCCAGGGACCCGGTTGTGGGATTTTCACCTGATTCCATCACGTTTGACCGGAAGGGAGGGACCAGAGCCCTAGGCAGAGCTGTACATCACAGCTCAAAACAACTCCAGAGCGCTGATCCGGCATCCTGCTCTCGCAGTGCCCAGAGCAGACTTGTGTTGGCTGGTCCCGCCTCTGACAGCAGTCAGCAACGTGCCCCTGAGCAGGTGGGGCGCCCTTCTGGCCACCCTGCCCCAAGTTGCCCACTCCCCCGTCTTGGGGCTAACAGCGCTGCCTTCTGGTTCTCGCCCCCAGGCCGGCACGGGCTTGCCATCACGCTGGTGACGCAGTACGACATCCACCTGGTGCATGCGATCGAGGAGCAGATCAGTAAGTGGAGAGCGTCGGCACAGGTCCCCAGCCCCGAGCCCCACCTCTCCAGCACAGGGTGTATGGTCCAGAGGCCTCCAGTACCTGAAAAACTCAGTGCGGTGATTGCTGGGGAGGGCTCATGCTGGTTGCCGTGGAAGGCGTGGTGTCCCAGTGTTCGCACCGGTCGGTGCTGAATGGGCTCCGCAGCCGGGCGCAGTCCCAGGGCGCTCAGAGCCCGTACCGACACTGGTTCTGACCAGCCGAGGGGCTGGCCCCGGGCTTGGCGCAGTCCCTGAGCTGCGTGTCTCGTGTCGTGGTTTAGAAACGAAGCTGCAGGAGTTCTCGGTGGAGGAGCGAGCAGTCCTCAACATCCTCACCCAGGTGAACGTCACCAGGAGGGAATGCGAAATAGTAAGTGAGCGCAGCGCCGGCTGCTCCCTCTAACGTGCGTGTGCTTTTACGCTGGCAGGATGTGCGGGGCTCTCCTTCTGTACACAGCTCTGGGGGGAGCTTGGGACCAGCAGGTCTCGCTCCCTGCTCTAGGGGAGGCCCACTTCTAAAACAGTTTCTGGGGCAGGGACCCAGCTGTCCTGGTCCACATTTCTGGAGTGTGCCCGTGCTGGTGATCACTGACCTGTTCTGGGGGCATGGCCTTGGCAGTGAGAGTTTGCCCACGCCCACACCCCTCTTCGGTACCTGGCTCCTGAGCCCACTTTTGGATTTTGCTTTGGCAGAAACTGGAGGCGACTGACTTTGATGAGAAGAAGGAAATCAATAAGCGGAAGCAAATGATCCTGGACGGGAAGGTGAGTGATGCTCGCTAGCTGCTCCTGCCAGCTACCAGGCCACGCGCTGACCGTCCCAGAGCAAGAGACGCCTCCCCGTGGCACGGCTGTGTTCTGCCTGCCTCATTCCCCTTCAGAGGGGCTTCTCTTTGCCTGGAGAGGAGAATGAGATACCGACAAATGTACTTCAGATCCAGTGTCACGTGCTCCTCCCCAGAGTCAGCCGTGCCTCGAAGAGCAGGTGGGCCGGAAAGGGAGATTTGCCCCGGGGCGGAGAGGTGGCAGGACGGCAGGGATCGGAGGAGCAGAATGGAGCTGGGGGCAGCCGAGAGGAGGTCCGAGGTGGGATAGGAGAACCAGCGCAGGGAAGTGACTTGCCCACATTTGCACACAAGGCCGGGGCAGAGCTGAGGATGGAACCCAGGAGTCCTGATGTCTCCGGTCGGGTGGAGAATGGACGAGTAGGGGACAGTGGCAGGGTGGGCAAGCGGAGTGAGAGGGTTCTGTAGGGAAGCGTTTCTGGAGACAGACAGGAGGCTGGTGTAGGCCGGGGCCCTCTTGGTGGGGGCAGGGCTGATGTGACAGTGCGGCGTCTCGTCACTTTCTTGGTGTCGGCCCTTGCAGGATCCAGACCTGGAGGCCAAGCGGAAGGCAGAGCTGGCCAAGATCAGGAAGAAGAACAGGCAGTTCCGCGAGAGGGTCCAGCAGACGCTGCAGGAGAAGCAGCAGCTGAAGCTGAAGAGGAAGCTGCAGAAGAAAGCGCAGCGGCAACAGAGACTGGCTGCAGAGGAGGAGAAGTGAGAGCCGCGGCTGCCTGCCAGGGGAGCGAGAAACCCTGCGGGAGGTGGCTGATGTGGAGCGTCTGCCTTGATGTGGAAGGGGAGGGGCTCTCCTCCCTCTCCAGAGACTTGGCTGCTTTGGCCTGGCATGGGCTGGATGAGGCCCCAGGGGTTACTTTGGAACATGTTCCCCCTCTGCCTATCCCCTCACAGTCCGGATCCAAACTCTTAGCCCTTGGTAGATGGAAGGAAACAAGGCTGATTCTCTTTCCTCTCCCGTCCCAGGGCTGGCTCTGGCCTCTCACTCCTGTTTAGATTGGCAACTTCTCCCCGAGTCAGTCTAAAAATACCAAGTTCCTGGCTCTCTAGCTCAGCTCGGCTGCTCTGCAAGGGGGACAGCTGTTAGAGAAGCAGGGAGGCTGGGCCGGCGTGTTTTGCAGCAACTTCCCTTCCTTTTAAGGCCTACGACACCTGTTACCTGAATCCTGCTCTGCCCCTCGGTTCAGGTCTGTCCCCTGACCTGCAACCCCAGAGCTCCCCAGCCTCAGGGACTGGTGGGCGTGAGTGCCATGGTGAATGCATTTCCTTGTGTGCTTCCATCTGGAGTCTGGGAAATAATCGCAGCTCTTGGGTGGACTAGTCCCCACCTGTGGGGCCGCCTCCAGTTTGTCTGCTTGGGGCTAGAGCTCAGCGCCCTGCCTCTATCTCTGTGATCCGAGGGGGCTGTATTTAATACTCACAGTCCGCACTGCCAGGGACCAGCAGAGAAGTTATTTCTGCCCTGGTGATGGTGGGTATTTTCTCTGACTAACATCTTCCTCCACTCAATAAATATTTATTTGCTATACAGAACTGGGTGTCTGGCCTGTCCTTTCCTGGCTTGGAGCCTGTCATATTGCACAAGGGCTTTTGTTCTTGGGAATGTCTCAGACTGAGGGGCTGGTTTGGCCCTGGTGTATCGCGATAGATCAGGGAATCTGTAGCCAGTTGTTGTTTCAGGGGGCTGGGCCAAATAGCCAACAGGTTTCTCACAGGCAGAGTCTGCCCTAGTCCGGGCCCCAAGTCCCTGCTTCCGGGGTGCAGGGCAGTGAGTGGAAAGCTGAGCCCAGCTCAAGGGAGGCTCCTGGTCCCGGCTGTTGACTCAGCCACCTTTTGGGCAGAGTCTCAACCTGCTTGCTGCAGAGCAAGGTCCATTCCCCCTCCTGGACAGGTTTGCCAGGAGACTCCCCATGGTCCTTGGCCTCTGTGCACAAAGGGGACTCGCCCAGCCCCTGGATGCAGCTCCCCAGCCACGTGCACAGACAGCACGCAGAGGAGCCATGTGCCTAGAGAGGTGTGGCCCTGACTGGTCCCTTGCAGGTGTCAGCATTGTGCAGCCCCTGCCAGGCTCCCCTCAGCCCCCCAGTCCTGCTCTGGAGACTGCGGCTCACTGGCCCTGACAGCATTGGCTGGGTTCGAGCCGCACCGACTGCTCTGAATGCAAAACCCTTGCACAGCCCTGTGTGTGCGGATCTGAGCCGACCCCTTCGCAGGAGATTAAAAAGGCTCCTCCCTGGGCCAGGCTGCTTCTGATGCTGTCTCTCCTGGCAGCCCTTCCCGGCTCCTTGCTGTCTTCTGAAGTCTCTTCGCTTCCACTTGCTGAGGACGTGTCTTCCTCTGGCGCGAGGCGGGTTTTGATCATGGATTTTGTCTTGATTAAACATTCTTTTCCATGCCTCTGGCTCCTGAGCAGCCAGGGCACGTGTGGGAAACGAGCAGACGCAAGGCTGGGAGACGGGGAGCTGCATATCTAAGGGGCTGGGAATGGGGAATTCATGTCCAGCTCCTCTGCTTAACTCCTGCCCGCATCCCCAGGAAGCTGCTGGGAAAAGAGCTTATAGGTCTCAGCCCAGTTCTGCGCTCTCCCTGGTGTGAAAGCTGCTTGCAGTTCCCCTGGGCACTCTGCGCTGGTCTGGGATCCCGAAAACGAGAAGGAAATCTGCTCTCGCTGAGCCAGGGCAAGTCAGGGACAACCAGGGTTTGGTGCGAGGGCAGGGATGGTCCCAGTGGGGGTGATGGCAGCTCAGGACTGTCTGATACCAGACAGCAATTTCCCTTCAGTGCCCTGCCGGCGCGTGCCCACATGCCAGCTGCTGACGATCTCCCAGCAGCAACTTCTTGGGCTCCTGGACCTGCTGCTCTGGGCACAGACTTTCCCTGAGGGTCCTGCCGCTCAGGTGGCATTAGTGTCTGCAGGAATGCGGGCACCGCCCTCGGCGTATGGCCTTCTGCACTGAACTCGGGCTGTGCCCGGACCCGCGTTAAGCCACAGCTCACCAAGGCTGCCTCGGCGGGCGTCCGAGGGCCTCGTGCGGTGAGATCAGGCCTGGCTCAGGCCGCAGGCGTTGCAGGCAGCGGGGGCGGTGATGGCAGCTGCCTGCCACGGGGCAGGTCGTGCGTGCCTGGGCGGGCTTAGTCACGAGAGCCTCCTTCTTCGCTGATTGTGCAGTCCCGTGAGCGAGCACGCTGCGCTGGCACAGATCTGGGCCAGCTCCCGGTGACCTTCCAGTGCCCTTCTCGGCCGTGCTCGGTGCTCCCCCCGCTGGCTGCTGCGCGGCTCCCACGTGCTTTGCACACTCGATTCTTTTCACTCGCCCAAAGCCAGCTCCCCGCCCCCAGCTCTTGGAGGGCTTCCCTGGGTTGGTTGCTATGGAGACCGAGCCCCATTCAGCATGCCAAACGTGGAGCCACAGAAGCCCTGTCTCGCGGCACGGGGGAGCAGCGTGCACTCGTGGATGCTCCCGTAGACACACACCAGAGGGTGCTGCACGCTCACCGTGCACGGCCCTTTCTCCGGCCGGGCGTGAACCCTGCTTTGACGCGGGGCACTGGAGGCGTGTGGCGACGCTGTTTGTCCGCCCCGTCCTCAGCCGTGTCTCTCAAGCCCTTCCTGGGTTTGGAGCGTGACTCTTCCCTTCTCACGCCCCTCTGCGCCTTCTCGGGGCCTGGGACGATCCAGCCCGGCTGGCCGGTGATGCCCAGCCTCCGCATTACCAGCCTGGCTGGCCGGTGATGCCCAGCCTCCACATTCCCAGCCCGGCTGGCCGGTGATGCCCAGCCTCCATGTTCCCAGCCCAGCTGCCGCTCAGGAAAGTCGCTTTCACTGCTGCGCCGGGCGAGTCTTCGCTGGCTCTGTGCAGGGCTGGGTCCTGCACCCGGTGCTGCAAGTGGGCACCCGGCGCTTTGCACTGGAGCCTGTCCCTAGCCCCTCTGCAGGCTGGCGAGTGCCCTGCTTGCTACACGGGGCCAGCAGCCGAGGTGCGGCTGGGCACTGTTTGCGTAGCACAAGCCATGCTCTTCAGACAGCTGTGGACTGTGCGCCGTGGGCCTGCCCCACTGAGCCCCGTCTCGGCCTGGACCCACCAAGCTACACAGCTCCGGCAGCCAAGAACCCCGTGGCTGGGCCGCTCGCATGGGGGGTCGTGGGCAGTTGCTCCTTTTCAGGTTGGATGGGGCTGCTGGCCCCACGAGCCCACCCTGTGCCCCTGCCAGGCAGGCTTGGCTTCGAGGGCAGCTCCCTCCCCCCACCCCCCCCAGAAGCGTCACCCCACTTTCCTCCTCCAGTTGCACCCTGGTTCTGCCCCCTTCACTTAGGCACAGCTGGCATCATGGGGTGCCCAGCACCCCTGGCTTCTTCCCTCCCCTCCCCTGCCCACCTTGGGCCATTAAACTACTCCCCAGGCACCAGCACACAGAGGAGTCACGGGGGGAGGGTGCCTGCCTATGGGGCACCAAATCGTTCTTTCTCCTGCCGTTCGCCTGCTTATCCCAGCCCTCCCTACCTCATGCCAGATGCAGCAGCCGCCGTGTCTGTCCTCCGTGGCTGGGTGCCTGGAAGCGAGTGGTCCAGCCCGCCACCCTGCGCACTGGTGGCCTCTGCCCACAGCGCTCTTCCTTCCCCCAGGCCGTGGAGGCTCCACACCAGGTCGCCCCGTCCCTTCTGCTGTTCACGGGCTGAGTCGAAAGGCGTCATGCAGCCACGCTGGGGGGCAGGCGCCCTGGAGCGAAATCCACGCCGGTGCAGAGAAGAGGCCATCACCAGCTGGCCCCGCTCCTCACCCAGGGCGGCTGCTCCCCAGCCATTCACGTCCAGCTGGCCACCGCAGCATGGGAACAGACGGCTGATGAGGATGCCCCCAGGTCCTGAAAGCTGACGCTGCCTCCATCCATGCACGGCTCCACACGGCGCTCAGGCCCCAATCCCCTGGCTGGCAAGGCGGTCCAGGTTCATGGGGAGGTCCTGGAAAGAAGCCAGGGTTTCCCCACCTCCTGCCTTTGATGCATCTTCTTGGCCTGCTGGGAACTGAAAGCGTGAGCTGGGCTAAGCGCCTTTGTTACCAGGCCGCAGCGCCCTCTCCTCCTGCACCGTCACCAGCCTTAGAAAACCTGGCGTGCACAGCTGGGGCTGTGGCTGCTGGTGCATTTAATCTTGCCGCATGCGGCCTCTGGCCCTTATGGAAGGGCTGTCTCTGCAGGTCTGCCTCTGCCATTGCTGTCTGTCTGTCCTGAGCCACATCACAATGTTTTGCTGCCAGCGATGGCCGCAGTGGGTCTGGCTGGGCAGTGACCTGGCAGAGAGGATCGTCCACTGGGGCAGGCGCTAGCAGAGCTGACGGCCCTGGCAGAACGGGGCCTGTCTTTGGTGGGAATCTCTCCGTGGCTGCAAACATTAGTGCCGGCGGAGCAGGACACGTGTGGCACTGGGGAATAGGCCAGCACCTTACTAAGGCGTGTGTGCCGTTGTAGGGGAGCTCAGCCTGGCAGGAGGCGGCTTGGCCGGATGCCACTATTCGAAGGCAGCTGCACTCGTACCGGGCGCCTGTTATGCTGTGGGCCGCCAGCTGTTAACATCAGCATCTCCTTTCCCAGCTGCTGCTGCGCGGATCTGTGCTGGCAGCCCTGGAGCCTGCTCCCAGTTGGGGTCGGCAGGAGCTGGCCATGCGGGGCCAGTGGAGGATAATGGTAACAGCTCAGGTTCTGCCCCAGAGAGCAGACACCACCAAGCAGCCCCAGATGTGAACCGTAACAGCGATTGCTCCAGGAAGGGGATGGCAAACCTCCCTGGAGCTGCGGTTTTTATTGTGTGTATAAGAAAATCTTCCAATCTGCATTTAACGGCCTGGCTCAGCACTCACAGGAGGTGGCCCCAGGTGGGGGGAGGACGGGGGCTGTAAAGTGATTGATGAGAACATTCCCCCAGCTGTGAAGTGTAAACAGCCAGGCTCCCGACTAAAAATAATCCAGAGCAGCTGAGCCCCCCCCGGCGTGGTGGGGGAGGGCGCTGGGTCACCTGTTTCCATTCGTGATGCAGCAGATCCCTTGGAAGGCTGACCTAAAATGCCCTGCTGGGTCCCCTCGCCTGAGAACGGGCTTCAGTAACAGCTACCCCGATCACGCTAATGCAGACCCACAATGGAGCTGTGATGTAATCTTTGCTGGGGGGCCTACGCCATGGTGCTCTGGCTGGTTTGTGCAGCTGGGGGCTTGGGGCATGGCCGGCGTGTCAGTGGGAACGTCAGCCTCTGTTACATTGCGACCCCTTTGCCCAGCTCTAACTTTGTCCTGCTGGGATCTCCAGGCATTTTTCCCTTTGCACCGCTTGGGAAATGACTGCCTATGGGCTGGACCAGGCCTAGGGTCCAAGGCCAGCAGGGAGCACCTCGTCTGTCTTCCTTCCTGTACGAATCCAGCTCCCATTCAGAAGGACCGGAGAGTCCCACTGGGCAAGGCTTTGATGCGGTACCCAGGGCCTCAGCTGGCTCTGCCCGGTGGGAGAGGCTTGTGCAAAGAGGGAATATTGCCTGGATCAGGCACTGAGGAACGGACAAGGTGCCCTGGCCTTGCTCTTCCCGCTCCTTAAAAGGAGGGTAAAGTAAGCCGTCTGGGGAGCATTGAGAACGTGGGCCGTCGGCTGAGGAAGAAGAATCGCGGAGGGGGTCTTTGCCACACAGAGTTGTGGTCTCCACCAGAACGTGTCCATCCCCTGGCTGATTTGGAAAGAGGGCAGGAGGCCCAGGCCAAGGACTGAGAAATAGGCAGCTCTCCCCGTCACCTGGGCTCCATCTCAATGGAAGCGACTCTGAATTCCCTGGGGAAAGGCCAGCCTCCACCTGGCTTTTGCCCATGGCTCTCATCACTCAAACAGCCTCGTGTCCCATCCAATCCCTCAGCAACAATGAAGAAGCCCATTTGCCGGCAGATTCCCCTCACGCACTCAGCGCTCTGCAGACAGCAAAGCTCCTGATTGGGTTCTCACCGATAATTGCTGGAGTGAGAGAGAAGCAGCAATAAAAGGCCGTGTTGGCATTCAGCAGCCAGCTGTTTGCAGCAGGAAGCGATTTTAGAGTGCTGGAAAGGGAAGCCTGTGGGAAACTCTCCATGCTAAATGGTTTCTCTTGGGCGCTGAAAGGGCCCCACTCCCTGGGCCTGGGAATGCATTTTGCCACTGCTGTTGGAGGTCGGCTGTTTCTCCCTGCAGCATTATTTGTGGTGGGGGGAACCAATCTGTGCTGCATTGCACCCGGCTGCCGGGGGGCTACCTCTTCGGGATTGGGGGCATTTATGGCCCCAGCTGGTGCTCAGTGGGCTTGGGTTGGCGTGGAAGAGGGGAGGGTTGTAGAGGGAGGCGCCCCCAGAGCCGGCTGTCTCATGCAGTAAAAGCCTTTTAATGACCACGGCTGCAGGGCACCGCAGATTAAAAAGCTGCTCTTCAGATGGTTCCGGCAAAGAAGGAAATTGCAAACAGCACCTGTGGGGAAATGATGAGGCCATAAAGGAAAATGGCTTTAGCTGCCTCTGGCTCCCGCGCAGCGGCCTGCGCCGACGGAGCACAGAGTCCTGCCGAGAGCGGGCAGGCACACAGGCGGGGACAGCGCAGAGCAAGGAGGCCGTGGCGAAGCTGAGCCAGCTGCTTCCCCAGCCGGAGGTTTCCAACGGAGAGCAATGAAATCTGTTCCTGGGGCACGTAGGAGGGGTCCATGCTGGCGTCCCCAGAGTTACGGCGAGGGAGACTCTGCATCCGGGCTGTGAATATCTCGGGGCGCAGCGCTGTACCCAGGCCTGCCCCGCCTGCTGGCTGACAGCTCCGTCCCCCAGGGAACGTGCAGCTCCCCAAATGACTGGTGCACAGCTGGGTCACGAGGGTGGTACGGGAGGGGCGGCCCCAGGGGCAGGAGGGTCATTTTGCTGCCGTAGGCTGGTCATGTGGACCCCACAGCTGCACTTCAGGGCGGAGGGGGCTCCCCTCCTTGCACTCTGCTTGGAGCCCGCGGAGGGAGCCCCAGTCGCCCCATGAGGACTGGAGTGGCGGGTGAGACCACCACCATTTTGGGGTTCTTGGCCGTCGGGTGGGAACAGGGCTGTGTCATTCAGCATCGCTCATCAGCCTGGGGCCATGCGGCTGAGCCAGGTTGTCAGGGCCTTGCACCTCAGGCTCTGGGCGTAGCCAGCCGCTCTCGGGCAATTCAGCACCTGCAGAGAGGCTTCACCAGGCTGAGCGCCGCTGGAGGCACTTTGCTCCGGCCACTGGAGGTTAGACGGCCAACCCCACATCGAGGGTCAGCGCCCTGCCACGCTGACCTCCGCCTTAGCCCCTGGAGGGCAGCATTCGTGTTGGTCTGCCTCCCCTGTGAGATCTGCTGTGTTCTGGGTGGTGCTGAGCCCCCGGTAACCCCTGCTGACCTCAGCACCTTGCCGAGTGAGGCTGGGGCATCGGCGTTACAGGGCGCCTGAGTTCAATTCAGCATCTAACGTGGGGGTTGAGGGGTTTCCTGTTGTAACAATGTCCTGACTCGCTCTTTACACTGCCGAGGCCGAGGGCCACAGGCTCCTGCAGGGTGGGGTGTAACAGGGGACTCGCCCCCCACTCTGGATTGGGTTGGTGCAAGGTCTGCACTGAAGATAACTTGTAGGGTCGTGTTCTCCTGTCCCCTCCCAGGCAGCCGGCACAGCCTGCCCCGTCCTGCCTGCGGGCACTCTCTGGACCCAACCCAGCCACGTCCGCTCACGGCTGGCTGTGCAGGCACCAAGCTGTGACTCAGTGGTGCAAGGACGGGGCACGGCCCGTCTCGCTCCCGGCCGGCAGGAAAGGGAGCAGCCTGGATGCAGGGAAGGGAAGCAGAGTACGGTCCAAGGCAAGGTGGCTCCGGGCAGGTGTTTGTGGCGTCCCGGTTAGGCGGTGGGCCCCATTCACCTCTGCTGGCCCTGCTGCTGTAGGGCCAGGGCCAGGGCCAGGCCTACAGGGTGGTGCTAGGGGCGCTGGGTCACTCCAAACCCTGGGCAAGGCTGGGGCTGCTGAGCACACATGTGTGAAAGGGGGGTGCGCCCTGCGAACGGCTGGAGCGCCAGTCTCAGCCGAGCCCCATGCTGCGGCTTGCATCTGCTCCATCGCCCCCAGCTCCGCTCAACGCCTCACCTTCATGTTCCTGGGAACGGCGTCTGAGCGCCCGACTCATCCTGGGACATTGGTCCAGCCCCGGGAAACGCCCAGCTAGGCGCCAGCCACCGGGCAGGGAGAGGCTGGAGGACAGGGCGGGGGGACGGTGACCAGTTGAAGTTGGGCCCGGTCCCTTTAACACACCCTTGGGGCAGTTTGCGGCGACCCCCAGACACAGCAAGGACATGGTGGTGGGAGGAGGTTGACACAATACGTGGGAGACGCCCCGAAGAAGAGCCAGAGCGAAGGCACTTTGCCTGGAGACTGATCTCTATTTTCCAAGGAGGCTGCCTCCTCCTCCAGCCCCAAAACACAGAGCTGCACGTCCCCCCCGCCCTGCTCCTCCCTCCCCTTGCCCCCAGCCCCACTGCACACCCTGGGGCCGGCTCACCTGGCCATTAGCCAGAGCCCCCAGACAGGTGTGGCAGCAGCTTACACAGAAAAGGGGCCAGAAATTGCTACATTGCACCACAGTGTCTAAGCTTGGGAAGGGAGGGAAGGAGGGAGGATCCGGCCTCACCTGGACACAGGCAGTCAGACCAGGACCACTCCGCGGGGGGAGCGCCCCAGAGCCGCCTCCAAATTCCCCGCTGAATTACCGGGGCTGGGACTGCAGGCGCCCGAAGGTGCTGAACGGGCACTCACAGCGCCCCTGAAATCTGAGCAGGACTGGCCTGACCCTCCCTTCACATCAGCGCCACGCCGAAGCGCCGTCTCGGGCCACAGGTGAGCGCGAGCGGCCGCTCAGACCCGGCCGACTTGTCTTACCCAGGGGCGAGCGCAGGCGGGTTGGACCAGGTGGGCAGAGGCAGGATCCGGCTCCGGCGTTTGCTGGTGTTTTAGGCAGACTCAGCAGTCTCCTCCAGCCCTGTGCATGTTTTCCCGTTAATACTTCTGGCAACACAAAAACCACCCTGGCCATGGGCCTGCAAGGATACCGCTACACACTACTACGCAATTACAGGGCACCAGCTGCCACCACAGATGTTTATAGGCCCCCCCGCAGACTGTGTGGGATTTATATTACTCAACAACACCCAGAAGGACCTACCCACCCCACAGTCCCCAGGGAGCCCCAAATGTCCAAGGGTCGAGCGTCACCCAGCTGCACGGCCCACGCTGGAGCCCAGCCAGGGGACCCTGCATCCCCCACGCCTCTCGGGTTGACAGGGACCTGCCATCTCCCTGGACCGCGCGTCCCACCGGACAAGAGCAAGTGGGTTTTGCTGCATTTAACTCAGGTGAACGGCAGCCTGGAGAGACGCCAGCCTGGTGGATGGTTGGTTGTTCCCTCTCCATCACCAGTTTCTCGAACCCCAGCTGCCCCCTCCCCAGCTCTGCCTGCTCCTCCCAGCTTAAAGCAGTTTCATAAAGTAATAAAAGCCCCTGCCTGAAAACAAAGAACATCTTGATCTGCTGCAACTTCTTCCCCTGCAGAGGACGAGAGTGGGCAGCCACAGGGAACAGGGCTGGGTGGGGGTCCTGGAAGCCCCTGACAGCGAATACAAAGGGATCAGAGTCTGTTACCAGATGGGGCAGGGAGGGGCGAAGGGTACCATCGGTACCATCCATGGTGCGATGGGTGTCTCCTCCTGGGGCTGGGATGCAAGAGTTTGGTTCACAAGACGCAAGTGGTTCCCTAGAAAAACTACAGAAAAATGCGAAGGCTGCTGAGCCTTCACCCTAGAAAAGGAGTTTTTCCCGATGAAAAATGCGGGCATGAGCAAAGCCAGGAGAACAGCATCACGGAGCAGCACAGAGAAACCCTGCTGCCCACAGGCCATGCCAGCTCTGGGCAGGATGCAGAGAGGACTCCTGGATGCGCCTTGGGTGGGAAGGAAACCCCCCTGAGTTCAGGGGCCCAGTGGCACCCCACCTGCGCCCGACACAGAGTGCGGCTCCGGTCAGTCTCCCTGCAGCTGTTGGTCTGTGGCCGGACCCCGCCCAGGTCAGCGTCGGAGCCTCAGTCCATGGCCGTGGCGGCAGTTTGTGATGGAAGGGTTTCTGGGCCCAGTGCTGCTCAGTCGCTTTCCACCAGCTTGGCTAGTCCCTGCCGGAGTTCGCTGAGCTCGAATATCTTCACATCCATCAGCTCAGCCACCTTGGCGACTTCGCCCTGCATCTTCTCCCGCTCGGCCAGGTTCTTGGCCAGGCTTTGCTCCGCCACCTGCAGACGGCGCTCCAGCTCTGTGCCACGCCCCTCCAGCTCCTGGTCGGGGGTGCAAAGGCTCATGAAGGAAAGGTGCCCTAAATGTGCCTCTCCCAGCCAGCACACACCCAGAGCTACTCCTGCCCCA
>ML685800.1:1636955-1700301 GCA_007922175.1 Pelusios castaneus
TTGTGCACAATCCCTCGCTCTGTTCCTGCTCACACATGCACGTAAAACACGGCCCTTACTTTCTCCCCTTGCTGAACCGCCCCACAGCCCAGGCTGGAGTTTGCTTGTGGGGCTGGGGACTGGCAGGCCCTTGCAGTCACCTCCCTGAACCACTGGTCGTCAGCCCTGCTGCACGTGGCAGGTGCCTGAGGGCTCAGCTCCTCATACCAGCTGGAGATGCGGTGCTCCTGTGCTCCCAGCCCCAGAAGAAATACTTCTCTCCCAGGGCCAAGCCCCTGGCCTCTGTGGAGCCTCAGAGCTGCTAGCTGAGGATGAGCATGTAGGTCTCGCTCCACCCCACACCCAGCACCCAGGCTCAGGACGAAGCCCTTTTTTAGGAAAATATTCTTTGCCTTGCAAAAGAGAGTCCTGTGCTGCAAGCAGAGCCCACGTGGGAGCCCCACGCCCTCTTGGAGCCTGGATACGTGGATCATGGGAGGTGCCATCTGCATCCTGGACTAGGGGCACATTGCAGCTCACATCCCTCCTTGCTGCCCTCTCCTGCGAATGGGGGGCAGTCAGAGCCCCACCCCTGACGGGTCAGCTGGCCAAAGATCCTGTTACTCCCCTTCCCGCAGGCTGGGCAGCGGTCGCATCCTCTGACTAGAACGGGCCCAGCCAGTGGGCAGAGGGCCCGGCCTCCAGAGGGATGGAGGGCTATAAGGCCCCACGCTACCCCAGCTCCCTGTCCCGTAGGGTGCAGCAGGCTCCGGGGAGGGGAACGTGATGTCTTTGTCGTCTTCCCAGTGCTGGTCTGGTGTGTGCCTCTGTTTCTGGAGGGCGTGGCACAGCAAGAGGAAGGAAACATGTCCCAAATCTCTGCCACAGCAGCCCCCAATCTCCAGGGGCCGACCCCCATCACTCAGCAGCCCTCCAGTGACACACGGGAGGGCGAATCCGGGCCCCTGGCTCGGGAAATTATTCCCCATAACAGCTGCTCTGCAGAAAGAGGAAGGGGGTGGAGGGACCCCCAGCCTAGCTGGGCAGGAAGCCGAGTGAGAACCCCTGACCGGCCCCGACCCACAGCTGCGTTGGCCAACACCCCATCTTTAATGGAGCCTCCAGAGGGATCCAGGGCCATCCCCACACCTGCCTCTCTACACGGCTCCCCCCGGCCGACATCCCCTCTGTCACCTGCAGCTTCTGCAGCATTTCCTCGCGCTCCCCCTCCGCCTCCCACTGGCCGCTCTTCTGGCTCTTCAGCTGCTGAATTTCCTGCGTCACAGAAAAGACAATAATCACTGCCTGGGCCGGCCCGTCCTGGCCACGCCATCGCTCCCAGCGCAGGCTCAGCCGGCGCCCCGACCTCTGCGACCACAGACCCAAGAGAACAACGCTACGCGGTGCTGCGCTTACAGCCCCCCAGAGGAGAGACAGACAGACACAGACCGATGGCCAAATCCAGCTTCCCAGCAAACCCTTCCCTGGCTCCAGGCCCCCCACCCCTTCTTCTCTGACCTCTTCCCCCCCAGCCCTCCGGGCTCACTCCGCGCTGCCCACTGGACACCCGCTGGGCCCATCAACACTGGGGCACAGACTCACCCCAGCCAGGGCTGGACCTCTGGGTCTCAAGCCGGGGCTGGCTGGGCCTGGGAGCGTGTGGTTCTTTGGAGCGCACAAGCCCGAACTCTCCCTGGGGAAGTCTGTCTCCCGGGCCGGGAGCTCATTCCCTGCTGCGGTGCAGACGTACCCTCGGTGTCCCACTCCCGTGCTCATATCCGAACCTGGGCCGGTGCCGCCCCTCCTGACCCCGCCTATCGTCCCTCCCACCCCAGTAGCAGAGGAGCAAAGTAACCCCCGCCTCCCTGCTCCATCGGCCCCAGCAGGCTCCTGGCCTTTCTGCGCACCATCTCCAGGGGCAGGAACAGGGCAGCCCCTCTGCGCACACCTCTCTCGCTCCTGATGTCCTGCTCCCCCTTTTGCCAGGAGCCTCCCCCAGCTCTGAGCCACCCACCCTGCTGGGCACCACTAGACAAAACCCGAGACTCTCCACATCCCTCAGTCTCTGTAACAAGCTCTGCCCTAAATCTTCCTTTGCAGGCTGTGCAAGCGAGCGCTTCTAGCTGGGCTGAGGTTAAATGGAGCTGCCGAGGAGAGGGGAGCGGGTCTGGGCCATCCACAGCTGAGCCAGACACACCAGAGGCTGTCGTTGGACGGGGAGGCAAGTGGTGTCTGATGCCCTGGCCTGGGTCAGGAGACGTCAGACGGGGACCTCCTGGGTTCACACCTATTGACCCTCCAGTCTCCTTTGGGAACAGGCTTGGCTGATCGCTGCACCCTCTCCTGGGGAAACCGCCCTCCCCTCTGCAGGCCTTTTTCTCACCACCCTGCGCAGGCGTCTGCTCTCCCTGACGGGGAAAGCCAATGGCAGCCCAGGCAGCAGATACGTTCGCTGGAGAGATGGGCGCCAAGCCCACGGAGCAGCCTGGAGGAAAGGGCAGGGCGCTGTCCACGTGAGGAAGGCCGGGCAAGATTTGGCGCAGGGTCACAGGGGAAAGCCCTCTCCCTCTGGTCCGTACCTGAGCACAAACATGGGGCTCCAGGGCAGCGTGAGCAGACATGGGGAAACACGGGTCGGGATCTCGCCTCTCGGAAAGGGGAGGGAGAGGGGCAGGGTGAGTGGGCTGAAAACAGCCTAGATGCACTCCCATTTCCAGCTCGTCCTAGCCAGCTTCCTTGGGGCACTGCCCCCCAGCTGCTGCTCCAGGCCCTCGTCTGCCCCATTGCTGTTACCTCCTCCTTTGCCTTGATCAGCAGCTCCAGCTCCTCCAGCGTCTGGTTCAGCTCCTCCTTGCTGCCCTCACTGGCGGGATCGTGGCCCCTCTGCAGCTCCAGCTCAGCCACCTACACGGACGTGCCAGGGGAGGGAGTTGGGTGACGGCGCCACGTGCCCGCGGAGCAGGGAGCGCAGGCCTGGGCTGGGCTGGGGATGCAGCTTGAGCGCTGAGACAGGTCTGCAAATATCTCCCAGCCGCTGTTGTGCACTCGAGGGTGTGGCTGAGCAAGGTGGCTGTGCCCGGGGCACCAGCAGCCACAAAGAGAGGGAGCCCGTGGCATCTAACTAGGAGATGTGCACCCCACAGTCGCAGGCTCCGTGGGCAGCTGAGCTCTTGGAGAATCAGGCCACTGGGGCATGTCTGAAGGGGAAGGAGCTTTCTCCAGTTCCTCTCTCCCCAGCATGTAAACCCGGGAAGCGCCACCCCAGCGCCCATCCTGGGAACAAGGTACCTGAGCCATTTTGGTTCCCCGTGGGCTGCCCCTTCACCCTCTGTCGCTGCTACAGCCCTTCTCCAGAGGTGCCCCCCCCACCGACAGTATTTCTGAGTGCCTCTCTCCTGGGCCCCCTCCCCTCAATACTCATTGCCTGTTCCCCACAAGTTCCTCTCTCTTCTAGCAGAATCTCCCGTCTCCTCTTCCCCCATGGGTCCCTCTCCTCTTCCAAACCCAGCCGGCTGTTCCCCTCCCCAGACACAGAGACCCATTCTGGCAGCCCTTCAGTCCACGCCCACTGACCAAAATTCTCAGTTTCACTTTGCAAGTGTTGCAAACCCTGCTTCTACCCCGAGCACAGACACAAGATCTTGTCTAGTGGCTCCCACCGGGCTGACCCTGAACAACGATCCCTTCCCGCCCACTGGCGCCGATCACACACTCCCACTAACATCAGAGCGCTTTATATAGCCTGTTCCCCTTTCCCCTGCAGCCTGCCACTTCCAGCAAAGCGGGCCGGCTGACATCAGGCACACGACCCCACAGCGTGCACACAACAAAGGGCCGAGCTCTTCCCTCAGTTGCGGCTCTCTGCTGAGGTCAATAGAGTTTCTGCAGATTTACGCTAGACTGAGCAGAGCGAGGGTCTGGCCCAGGCTCTCTCCGTTTCTGAAAAATGCTGCCCAGAAGTGTGAATAATTCAGCAGCAGAGGATTCCTTCCTAAAAGTTCAGATGCAGCCCCGGGCCCTGGTCTGCCCTGAGTTCTACTGGTGCAGCTCAACCAGGGAGCACACGCCACGATGGGGATGGCTCACCTCGAGAAGGGTGAGCGGGGTGGGGCAGGCTACAGGGAAGAGGCTGGGCCTGCGGTGGGGCTAGTTTGATGCTCGTGACCATGAACTGTCAGACGTCCAGGATCCCAGCTGTCAAGATCTCCAGAGGTCTGGCCCCTGGGATGTCCTTGCTGGTCCCTTGGACGGGCGCCTCTTGTAATGCTCTAGTTTATTATTGGATGGCTCTCTGCACACGTCACGACCTGCGATCTCCTCCCTGGTTCTTCCCAGTCACCATTTACTGTGTCCGCAGCCCCCAGCCCAGTCCCATGAGATCCACAACCGTTTCTTTGTGCTAGAAGAACATTGACGGGGAGGGACCAGCGGCCCTTGGGTTCCTACATCCTTTGGATTAGGAGATGCTAGCTGCCTCCTCCCACCACCTGCACATGTGCCCCTCGCCTGCATCTCAGCCATGTTCTGCAAGGCTTCCTCCAGGGAAACTAATTCTTGGTGGCTCGTTCAGCCCTTGGCACCGCTGCTGAGAATTTGCAGCAGGTCTGGCGACCGTCTTTGGGATGCTCACCGGATAGCGGCATCACACCGAGGGGCCACACATCAGAGGGGAACGACTTGGGCTTACTACAGACCTGGATGTAATTCGAACAACTGACCTAGGAACAGAAAGGTGCCACCACCCTATTCCTAACCCCTTCCCAAGCAAATCCCGCCAAGGCTCTGTAGCCCTCTTCCCAAATACTTAGCAAAACCCTCGCCGTGTCCCTCCTCCAGCCTGCTGCAGACACAGCAGACCCAGGACCCCAAAGACCCTATTGTTCTATGCCTGTTTGTCTCAGACTGCCCGGGCATCAGGCTGCTGCTGCTCAGAGCTCATTTTAGCAGCGTGTCTTTCGCCGTCTGGCGCCGGGCCGGATGGCTGCCCAGGTGCACAGCTCAGGGGTCTGGAGGGGAATCGAAGGGGAGCACGGCCCTCACTCACCAAGGGCGGCAGCTGGGAAAGCTCAGGTAATGGAGTGAGGGAGAAACACTCCTACGTGCTTCCCGCCCCACCCTCACTGAGGGGCCCCGATCCTCCCACCTGCTTCACCATTCACCCTGCTGGGGGGCAGAGAAACAGGAGCTTTCGTCACTGTCCCTGGCTCCTTCACCAGGCAGGACAGCACAGCAAGAGCTGTGCCCCCCTTACGCCCCCCGCAGAGCCCTCCACGTGCAGCCCATCGCCCGCTGACGTCCCTAGGGCTAGAGGCAGCCCGTGGACCAGGAAGTCTGGGGCTGTGTAGATTTGAGGCCAGGGCACCCCCTCGCCCCCTTGCGCTCACCCGCAGCCGCAGCGTCTCCGTCTCCTCCTGGTATGCAGCCAGCTGCTTCTTCCACTGCTCCACGCTAGCGTTGGCCTCGTGCAGAGCAGCCACCAGCTTATTGTTGCTGTCCTGGAGGGTGAAGAATTCAGCTTCCCACTGGACCTCAGGCACCGAGCTGCAGGAGGGGACGGGAAACATGAGCCAGGAGTGAGGGGGGGGGGGGTCTCAGCAGAGAGGCCTCCCCTCCCCCACCAGGCATGCCCTGATCAGATCCAATCCGGTAGGATGGGACCTCAGTCCAACATACCCCTCCCCACCCATGGGCATCTCCAGCCTCCCCTTGCTCCCTTCTGAGCACCAGGGAGGGAAGGCACCTGGCAGAGGCTGTCACCTTTGACGCTGAGCAACGGGGAGCTGCAACGCTAAACAGAAATATCGCCAGCCCCCATGCGAAGCACAAGTCTGTCCTCCACCTGCACTGCTGGGGACGGGGACGGGGACAGGGACACAGCCTGGTCTCCTCCCCTGGGACATGTCTCAACAGGGCCAGGAGAAGCACACCTCTCCAGCAACGACTGGGCAAAAAGACCCGGAGATGGAGAGTCCGGAAGGCTTGGAGCTACACGGCCATCCGAGCCTTCTCCCGTTCTACAGGCCAATGCTGACCATGGACTCCCACAGGTGCCTTCTGTCCGGCCTCAGTCTCACTTCCCAAATCCAGACACTTGCGTCTCTTCCCTGCGGGGGCCGCCTTTGGCTTTGGGAATTGGGCAGGGGGCAGTGGGGCAGGGAGCCATTTCCCCCGAGCTAGATGGGGACGCCGGCTGCGGATACCTGCGCCTGCCATCACATGAGAACTGCCCTGTTCTGTTCCTTTTGCAGCACGTGGCACCAGCCGCTGTCAGAGCCTGGGCTAGGTGGACCTTGGTCTGACCCCTGCTTGTTCTCATGTCCGTATGCAAGACAGCGATGGGCTCTGGGGGCACCCTGGAGCCCCGAGAACCAGGTCGAGACGGTGGGGGCCAGGGGTGTGTACCCTGCCCTGAAGTGCAGTAGTCTGTGGGAGCAACGTCAGTAGCTGGACCAGGGCGACGGGAGAGTTAATGCGTCACTGACGGGTCATGCTGGAATCCCCCTTCCCCACTGCCGGCCCCAGCCGCGTCCACGTCTCACCCCTCGGAGAGCATCTTCTTCAGCCGCTCCTTCTCCGTGGTCATCTCGACGTCGGCACTCTGGCTCCGGAACAGCTTATCGTCCCCCGGCCCATTGGAGCTGATGACGGGGCTGGGCAGTACCTGCAGGGGAGGGCAGGGCAGGTCAGGTCAGGCAGGGGTGGGACACGTGGCCGGGCAGCGTCTCAGCAAGTCCCCAGGGTCTTGCCGAAGCTGATCGAACATTCGAGGGCTGGAAGGTGGGCTCAGTGCTCCGCACTGCTGTGGGGTGAGCCCAGGGTCCATTCATCTCCCGGCTGGGGAAACAGGGAAATGGAGCGTCTGGTATCACCAGCCGTAGTCGGCCTCATCTCAGCTGGCATCGGGGCAGGACACCAAGGGATTTCTCAGAAGGGCCCCTCAGGCTGTTATCTGGATTCCACGCACAGCCGGGATGTATGTGCGGACGGTGCACGCAGATTCTATTCCCTGCAGCCCTGAGAGCCCCCAGCTCCCCTCACATCCGCTGTCAGCTAAGAGAGCATGAGACACAGATGTTACAAACTGAGCTGTACAAGGACAGCTTGAGTGCGGGACACGGGAGCCCCCCAGTCCTCCTTCCTACCCAGGGTTTATAGATAGCCCACAAACACCCAGCCACCTGATCTCAGTGACTTTCCAGGGTACGGACAGCCACCTGGCCCAGGAATCTGCTGACACCGATAAATGAGCAAGGCAGGGCCCTGAGCTACGTCGAAAGCCAGACTAGAAAAGTGCCAGCCAGGAAAGTGACTAGAAATGCAGTGGCTCCCACAGTGCTTTGTAAACACACGCCCCTGCCACCCTGTACACGTCATCCCCATTTTACAGATGGGAAAACTGAGGCAAAGAAAGGGTACGCGCCTGCTTTCCAGAGGTGTTAGGTACCCCAAACTCCACCACAGTTAACGGGCACTGAGGGTACTCAGCATCTTGGGACATTTCAAAACTGCCGTTGCTTTTTGGGACCTTTCCTTGTTGGGCACCCCACTTGAGACACCTAGGGTCTGCTGTGCAGAGGCGGGCAGGGCTGGGCAACCCCTACAAGGAAAGTCTGAAGCTTAAGGACGCTGGAGTGAGTGAAATGCAGAGACTCAGGGAGGCCTGAGTTAATTTCAGGAGACAGAGCTGCTCTCCTTCAGCCCACAAACAGCAGCACAATCAATTATTTAAGGAGAAGGCTCATGTGAGAAGCCCTGCTAATGGACAGGGCCCAGAACGGCAGCCAGCAGGGGATATAGGAGGGACGGGTGTTCCTACAGGCTGGCAGCGGTGTGCAATGGAGTGTAAGGAAGGCATGTGTGGGCCGGCAGTGGTGTGCAATGGAGTGTAAGGAAGGTGTGGGCGAGCCGGCACAGGTGTGCAATGGAGTGTAAGGAAGGGCGTGTGGATGCAGGCCAGCGGAGGGGTTGGCTGGATGGAGGGCCGGATTGGGTGTGCGATGGGGTGTAAGGAAGGCGTGTGCAGGTTGGCAGAGGTGTGCGATGGAGTGTAAGGAAGGGTGTGTGGATGCAGGCCAGTGGAGGGGTTGGCTGGATGGAGGGCCAGACTGGGTGTGCGGGTCGGCACTCTGGAACCTCAGATGAGAGACTGGCATCTCCCCACAGGTGGAGCTGGGAATCAGACACGCCAAGCACGGCAGAGTCTCCCCCACCTGCTCCATCCAGCCCCAGATCACCTCCTCCAGCAGCCGTCCATCTCGGATGCTGCAGAGGAAGCTGACTGCGCCCACAGTGCACCTGGCCTGTGGACACAGCTCCCCGCGCAGACACGGCAGCATGGACACAGCAGAGGAGCTGGCGAGCCGGGTGCTGTCCCGGCGCTGACCGGGTGTCCTGTGCGCGGCGCCCGCTGAGCGAGAAGGAAGCCCAAAGGGTCACAGCAGTAGCCAGCGTGTTCAGGTGTCATTGGCCCAGTTTTAGCACTGCTGAGTTGAGTTGTCAGCAGGGAGCGAGACCCTCTGAGACCCCCCCGGAGCTGCACGCACACGGAGCAGCCACTTGAAGCTCCTGCAGGGAGCTGGCACGGCCCGCCAGAGGGACTGGAAGTGTTGTACCCCAGCTTTCCCCGATGCATCGGGGACAGAGCATGCCCCACAGCTGAGCATGGACAGATCCCTGGCCAGGCTCACAGACTAGGCTCTCGGGGTCTTATTATTGTAACCAATCCCCCGATTGCTTTTGTGGACATGGGCTCCTGGCCCCACTCTGCTCTCTATCTCCTTCCCCATTTACCATCCCTTAGGAGGCGGTAGGGAGAGACAATGGGAGCCAAGTTGGAGAGATTTCTCCTTTGTTCCACCATGTACGACATTTCCAGCCCCTGTAGAGCCGCCTCCTCCTCCTCCTCCTCTTCTTCCCGCAGGCCAAGGTGCTGTTTGCACTGCCTCCTCCTCTGCTGCCGCTCCATCTGTACTCGGCCCAGAGAACGCAGTGTCCTCGATCTCCCAGCTCCCCTCCTGTTGCCAGGAGATCAGGGAAACACACAGCCACCTCTGGGATGCACCATCGGAGTGCACAGCTCTCGAGGAGCTGCCCTGGGGAGTAGGAGGCCTGTACTCGCTCCTCCATCCTGCTGGCCCTGGAGGCTCATTTAGGGAGATGGGTGACATTGGTAACATGCCCCTGCTAGGGAGGGGGACCTGATCTTGATCTCCGGGGGAGAGGGAAGCAGAGGTCTGGCTACAGACTGCCGCACTCCAATAGCGCTTCCTTCATGACATGTTCCCAGCAGAGCCCTGGCACGGGCCATTCTCCCACAGACGGGGAACCGTTCTGTAGATGCACGTGAGCAAAAAGGATTGGGACTGCTCCGGCCGGCTGGCTCGGGGCCTGATGTGGTCCATGCGGCTGTGCACGCAGGCCAGCGCCCTGTGGAAGGCGATGGGCTCAGCCCCTGTTCTCAGAGGACAGTGGGATGACGCCGCCTTTCCCTAGCAGCCCCACGCCAGCTGCCCAAGTTACCTGGTGAGACGTGATGTTCAGGGCGGGATTGGTCAGCTCCGTTTTATCCTGCGATTTTTCCCGGGCCAAACGAGCTGCTTCTTTCACCTCCTGGAACTTGTCGGCGAACTGTGGGGGTGGGTGGGGAGAGGGTCACTTACAGAAACAGCTGGCAAACAAGAACGGATGGTAGGGTTTACTCCCTCCTCTCCTGTCTCTATGTCTCCCTCTCTCTGCCTCTTTCCCGGAGCCTGGCATGCTTTTCCTTCTTCCTAAAGCTAGCAGGGATGTACAGAGAGCGGCCCTGCCTCACCCCGACCAGGGCTAGCAAGTTCGTGCTGGGTTTCCTGTGAGCCAGTGCCAGCTGGGACAGGGCACAGGGACTTGAGTCTTTGCTGTGGGGATGCTGGCTCAGTAGCTGTCCAAGCGCCATCCCTGGCTTTGACGCAGCTAGCTCCCGTCAGAGTGGCAGAAAAGCTGCAGCAGGTTGGTCTGGCTGCTTGCGTACATAGCTGGGGCCTGAGAAGGGCTGTCCAGGCGTCACTTGAGCTGGGTAGATCACCCGTGGTGCAACCGCCCCACTGACTGCAGGGTAGACAGACCCCTCCATGGTTGTGGGGACGCAGGCTCCCAACGTCCCCTTAGTTCAGTGAGGACCTGGGCCTTCGCAGACCATCAGACCGTCACCAACGTGACCCTGTCCCTCCTGCAGCCTCAGGCCATTTCCCGGCCCCACCAAAGTCAGACGGTGCCGGATTCTGTCCCCAAACCCTTCCTCCTCGGAGAATGCAGCACCCACGCCGCTCTGCCTTCGGCACTCCTGGGGGGTTAGATCACATCGCGATCCCCGCCCCACGGCTCGGTCACGTCAGCCGACCGCCAGCCCCCCAGCGTTACCTGGGAGAGGTGCTGCTCCGAGGCAAAGCCCAGCCCGTACACTGTATTGGCGCGGCTGTCCGCCCATTGTCCGAACTTCTGGGAGGTTTTGGTGAAGGTCATGTTGGGCGTTATGGTGCTGTTGATGATGGCCTGTGGGGGGAAGGAAGGGGAAACCCTTTAGTCTGGGGCCTAGCACGGTGCCTGATGGAAGAAGGAAACGCTCAGTAATCACAGCCCAAGAGACGCTTGCCTGGTCTGGGTGCCGTGATGTCCTCACCTTGGCGCCGCCCACGCTGATGACCCGGTACACGTTGCGCGTGGCATCGTAGAAGTAGGAGACGGTCAGGGCGTGTTTGCTGGCCGGGATCCAGTTCCGCTTTGTGGCCGGGTCGATCTGAAACACGTGGGCCCTCGTGCTGAAGATCGGCTGCTCCCTGGAACAGAAAGGCCAGGAAGGTCAAGGCAGTGGGGGGCACTGAGTGGAGTCTGAGGTGGGAAGTGAGCCGGCTTCCTGGCACTCCGCAGAGCGCACGGCCTTTCTGCTATTTCTCTTCTCTCTGGAGACACGAGGTGCTGAGCACCCTGGTTTCTGCTGATCCTGCACCTCTGGGGAGCACATCCTGAATGAGCAACCTCCAGCCAAGGGTGGCTCAGCTGACCGAGAGGCAGCTCCTCACCACTTGGCTTGGAAGGACTCTAACATCCCCCACTCAGCCATGAGAGTCACAGCCAATGTCACCTTGTCTTCCCAGGGGTTCCCACTCCAGATTGCTTCCCTCCGCGATTCTTTTTGCTTCTCCGAGGAAGACACCTAACACCCAGAAATTTCCAGGGGGGTCGCCGTGTTAGTCTGTGTGCAGCAAAAACAACGAGAGTCCTGTGGCACCTTATAGATTAACAGATTTTCTTCGGCATCAGCTTTCAAGGGCTATAACCCACTGCATCTGACGAAGTGGGTTACAGCCCACGAAAGCTGATGCCAAAGAAAATCTGTTAGTCTATAAGGTGCCACAAGACTCTCGTTGTTTTTGCAAAGACCCAGACATTCCCTGATGCTCCTAGCTTGGACTCCTACACCCCTGGGGGCTGTCAGCCCATGGCAGAGAGAAGAAAACCAAGGCCTTGCAGCCCTTTCTGCCAGCTCCTCCAGCCACGGCCGCAGATCTGAGCTGCCTGCCACACGGCACAGCCAGCCCCACGGTCGGCATGAGATAGGATTGCCGTACCACTGCACTAACTCTCCTGCCCAGAGGCATGGGGCTCCTGGAGAGAGTGTGGGATGGAGACTGGCTGGGATTGCAGCAGAAAAAGTACATCCCCTGCCCTACAGCACATCTCTTTCCCCTGAGGCTCCCGCATGGGATCCGCACCCCGTAACAGAAAAGGTAAGGGTGAATGAAAGGAAACACTTCACACAACATGCAGGCAGAGCACAGAGCCAGCTGCTGCAGGAGGCTGGTGAGCCATGAGCCAGGGCTGGATTTTACGACCAGAAATACCCAAGCTAAACAAAGGGAGTCACAGCTCAGGCTTCAAGACGTGACTTCAGCAGGGCAGAAGGCAGGAAGGAATGCGTCTCCCTGATGCAACAGCCCAGGCACATTACGACTCCAGGGCTTTGCTTTGCCCTCCTTTCAAACCTCAGGCTCTGCAGGCAGCACCCCGAGTGGGTGAACATTAATCCTACACCCCAAGGCATGAAAATAGCTGGTTCAGCCCAGACAGGACCCCTGCAAACCAGAAACTCACTTTCCTGCCACAACTCAAGGCCTCACTGGTGGAGTCAGTCAAAACCGTGCTTCCAGTCAAGGGCTGAGCCTGTGACGCCCGGAGCCTTTCACCCAGGCTGGAGAATGGGTTTGGGGCTGCCTCTACCGCCCCACTGCCGCTCCCTTCCCATTGCCCAGTCTTGGGCTCGGATCCCTTGCAGAACGGTGGCCCCTCGTGTGACTTCGGAGCCTCAGCCTGCTCCTTCCCAAGGGGGCTCCTGGATTTCCCTCTGGTCAGTTTGGCCAGCCCTGACGGATTTCCCTCCGTTCCATGGTGCATTTTGTACGGAGATGGGGGGCTACTTCCTGCCTTACCTCTCTGGGGCGTGATCTGCAATGAGTGGGGAACTAACGCTCTGCACACTGATCGCAGAATTCGCAGCGAGGGTCGGACAGAAACAAAGGAAAAGGAAATTTTCTCTCTGGGGCGTGATCTGCACTGAGTGGGGAACTAACGCCCTGCACACTGATCGCAGAATTCGCAGCGAGGGTCGGACAGAAACAAAGGAAGTTTGTTACCTAGTTGCTGACATTGGTTAGTAATGGTGAGACAGACTAGTTAGTACACATCCGTCTTCCAGTCGCCTCCTTCCCAGGGCTCCTAGATCTTGGTCAGCGATTCATTTCCTGGCAATGGAGAAGTCAGCCATTATTTGTCACACAGCGCAGAAAGCGCCTCGTCCAGCACACCTGAGGAGGTTCGTTTGGCCCCCATCTCGCCCAGCCTGTACCACGGAATGATTTCTTAGCCCGGCTCGTAGTGTGCCATACGTGGGGACGCCCCAGATCTCAGAGTAACCTCCACGGCACGGGCAGCTGGCGCACCAGGGCTGGCCTGGCTTTAGCAAGATGCCTTTTTAATGTGCTACGGTGCTCGGGCTTCTCCGGACGCTGTGGTCTCACCCTCTGGCAATAAGAGCCTGGGACACACTGGAGCGAAAAGTCTGCAGGTGCCACTGGTGTGTCTGGAATTTCCTGGTGGTTGGCCATGTTTGACAGCGATGCCCCCGTGCCATGGACTGACAAGGATAGCCTTCCACACCCCGGGCCCTCGGTGAGGCTGTGCTCCCACGCCCGCTTCAGTTTCCTGCTGACTTCGGGGGCTTTAGAACATGCCAGGTTCACACCCGATACCCTGCACTGATTGCCACGCTGACTCCTAGATCACCCATCTTGCACCAGAGGGAGAGAACTCTGCAAGAGCTGGTGGCCGTGAGCTAGAAGGCCCCATCCACCTCCCCCCCATCACAGTCCTCCAAGCTCTGAGTCAGCAGGCCCCAGGGCTGTGAGGAGCCTTCTGCTGCTTTTCAGATTGTATGGAACATAGGGGATGTTCACAGTGGCTCATTTTTGTAAATTAGAGACGGGAGCAAATGGCCCCAGAGTGCCTGCCTGTTTATTGTTTGCAGAAAGCGCAGACAGCAAAGGACCCAGTGTGAATCCCCACCCTCTGATGTGCTACGAATCACAGAACTGGAAGGGCCCAGGACAGGCCATCGAGTCCAGTCCTCTGCGCTCACGGCAGCACCAAGGACCCTCTTATACCACATGTGAACAGGTGCCCACTTGGACGCACCTTTGCCAGCTGCCAGGCAGGCACTTCCAGCACCGAGGCAATTTCCGAGGCAGCAGAACATGCAGAACGCAGGAGGCTGCTGCTACTGGGAAAGGCAGCCTTACCCTTGTCCCTTGCGTACCCATTTGTGACGGTGGTTATGGCTGTACGGATCCTGGGCTCTACTTCTGACTGCGCAGCCTTGGGCCCAGTCTCGACCTCGTCGGGTGCCTCAGTTTCCCCATCAGCAAACTGAGGCTAGAAACACTAACCTATCGCCCGGGGAGGCGCCAATCTCTCATGTACCTCCAGACCATCAGCTGGAAAATGCTAATGAAGGGTCAAGGATTAAGTGCACTGCATGCTGGGGTGTCAGGCATGCCACCCCATCCTTCTCCTCTCACTAGATAACAAAACTGACTTACAGGCGCCACGGCCGTAGTAATATTCACAATCTCTCTCCAGCACTCACACTTTCCTCCTCCCCCCAACACGAGTCTGCTCCCTGGAATGGCGGGAGCCCCTTTAATGGGTCCCCCGTGCGGCTTCCTTCCCCTCAGTACCCCACGGTGCCTCCCCGGGACACGGACAGTGCTCTAGGAAAAGGCTGTTTGGGCTTTTCTTTCAAAGCTCCCCCATTGCTCCCAGCCCTTCCAGCGCTATAGAGCTCCTGCTCCAATCCAGTGCCATGGAGCGTCACGATCCCCCTGGGAGAACAGTTAGTTATTACGTCTCTCATCAGCAGGACTTTCTGCACCGCAGGCCTCTCTTCTGGTGCTGGACTTGTGGGGGGAGCCAATAAGCGGCTACAGAAATTCATTGCTAAGGACTGGCCGGCGGATGAGACCTGCCTCTTATTTCGCCAGTTTGTCTGACGAGACCAGAGAAAGAGCTGAGAAAGGAAAGCCTTCCCAGGGTCTGAGCAATGCAGTGAAGCAGTGAGAAGCAAAGGGCAGGAAGCGAGGCAGGAAACGAACTGCACAAGAGAGTGAAAAAGAGCGAAGACAAAAGAGGAATAGGGACTGAAAACCTGCCAGGGAGAGACGCCAGCTTTGGGGAGGTCTCGGAGAAACTGCCAGGGACATGTCAGGACCTGAGGGCAAACCTTCCAGCGATCATACAATAGTGCCTTGCATTGCCTCCCTAGCCCTTCCCACCACTCTTTCTGCAACCATGTACCAGCACATGCGTTGGTAGGATTGGGCACAGCTGCGCAGGAGAAGCCCCGGCCAGGAACATCAGGGGAGGGAGCTGTGGGCCAGGACTGAGGGGCACTGGTAGGGCTGTGCCTGAGAACCCAGAACCGGAATAGCAGACGGGCTGCAGGTTAGGTGAGCACTCAGCACCCTGTCCGCACTCTGCTCTCCTCTGGCTGAGGCCCCAAACCACTTAAAAATAGCCTCCAAAGTCCCTGGCTTGGAATTGTGAGCTTGTCCATCCTCCCACCCCCGTTATACATGCTGATTCCTAGATGTTGCATTCACCAGTAAACTCCAACCACTCCTTTCTGGCTCCCAGTGGAACTCTCTTTCAGTGGAGAAGGCATATGTAAATAAAGACACTCACCACGCCCCCGGCCCCAGGGCTGAGCCCCTGGCTGCTAACGAAGAAGAGAGACACAGAGTGAAAGGACAAAGATCTGGCTCAGATGGCGACAGGAACAGTGGGGGCTGATGGCACCTGGGCAGGATCCAGGCCCCTCTGCACTGGCATTTGTTCCCAGCCGGAGAGGGAAGGAGAGTTTTGTTATGAAAGGTCCCACTGCTAGCTCAAGATGACCTGTTGTCTGAGGAATGTGCTCTGCCATCTTGGTGGCAGGGAATCCAACCAGTCACCCAACTGGGCAGAACTTGGCCGTTTCAAAGGGAACAAAGAGGAGGTCTGCTGATCTTTCTATTTCTAATGTGCCTATCACCATGGTATCAAGGCACCTCATGCAAGAATTACTGCATGTCAGTGTTGTCTTAAAATTGTGTTGTTTTCTCCTCTTGCAATGTACTCATATCCCAAGGGAGATGCCTCCGGGAGGAAAACGACTCTTGCTGAGATTGACTATCACGTGTTCTGAGGAGCAAGGCAATTGCCCAAGGAGATACGGATGCATTCACCTCTGCATCAGTCACGGATCTGAACATCAGCTTAGTTTGGTAGTCCCTCCAAAAGACAGTTTCTGTGAAGCTGCCTCTGGTCTCATCTCTAGCTAGGGTCTTACATGACGCCATCACCAGTTTTGGAGTTCATTTCCTGACGGACTGGCGCCCACGTGACATACCAGAAGAGCTGATCATTAGCTCATCCCCTTTGCCAGTGGTCCCGCCAGAGGAGCTAAGACAGACCTGAATAGACCAAAGAGAGGGAACTCCCCTCGAGCCCCTAGAGGTGAGCCGTTCCACGTCAGGACACAACATCATCTGGGTACGGCGAGGGAATCCTACCCTGGCAGCGTCTGCCAAGCTGATGTCTGGGACAGCCCATTCCTGGGGTATCTTTTTAAACAGCCCTCACCCTGTCCATTCAGAGAACGCACTGAAACAGCCACCCCACGTGGGAAAAGGAGGGAACCTGTCTCCCAGTCCCCCACAAAAAGCAGCTGCAGCTGCTCCTCCCTTCCAAGCCAGGAGATCAATAGGATGAACCTGCTGAGCACAGGAATCAAAACCAATTCCAGGCAGACCCCATGCGGTTTAAGCAGTTTATGCATAAACGCATCCCTGTCTGCAGAGGCCCCGTTTCCTTTCCTCCATCTGCTCCTCGCCCTTCCCACGCAGATGGAGAAACATCTGACATGCGACCCCTTTGAACCTGCTCCAGGAACGTTTGCATGAATGCATCTGTAGTGCATGCATTGGTATGGGCTGACATATACACACGCATTAGGGACGTGGGCCTGGCAGGCTAGCAAGGCAACATTCATGCTGCAACTGAGAAGCCTAGTACAGCTCTTAAGGCTTCTCATGAATCAGATCCCATTGTTCATCTTCACCACCTTGAGGGGCTGTTTGAGTGAGCATTCGCACACACGCTTTGCTGCACTTCCCATGCACCAGCGAGGAGCCGTATTACTCGGGCATAGAGGGACAGGGACTTGCCCAAAGAGATAGGAGTCCGTGGCACCCGTAGGGTTAGAATTTACTCCCTTCTAAGCACTAATAACTGCTTGCCCCTCTCCTCAAGCTGATGGTGCAAAATCCTACAAAAGAAGTGGCTTCCCATAGTCGGGGATAATTAAAGCAGATCAGATAAAGGCATAGCATTTTATAGGCCATTAGTAGCATTTATCTCTGGAGCTGAATTTCTTCAGTGCTGTTGCATCTCACTGGCCATCCTCTCTGCTCTCTCTTGCTCTCTCGCCTGGCCTGAGCCTTAAAAGATGTTTCTTCAGCCGCTGCACTACTCCCTCAATATATTTCAGAGCGAGCAGCAGCAATCCCGGGAATTCCAGCCTGACATTTCCAAGAACTCGCTTCAACTTCTCTGGCAGCTATGGATTCCTAACCACAAGGGCATCTGTTAAAATGCAGCCCTCCTGCCAAGGCTGCCGGGGTGGGGTGGGGGGAACCAGGTTCTTATTGGTTTAGATCCTCTATTGTGTCCAATGGGTTTCTTTGGTGGGTGGGAAGAGGAGGAGGGTGCAGAGAGTGGTTTCTTCTGTCTTCACAAAGCTGCCTTTGGCTCCAGCTTTCTCGTTGCTCTTTCACTCGCTTCCATCTTCCTCCCCATCCTGGTCCTGGCTGTTGCACACTCCAGGGGAAGTCCTCTCGGACGCTCTTACCTTTCTGGCCGCTCCTGATCCCCGAGGGCAATCCGGCCTGTCAGCCTGCGGAGCCCACGGTTGGTTCACTGCAGCGCTTCCCATGGCGTGTTCACCTTCCCCGCCCCCAGGGTTGAATGCGTGCCGGGAAGATGTGCGGTTTAATCTTTCCACTGGTGATGATGGCCTTCGCACAGCCGCTCCTTCTCCAGAAGCTGAGGCTTAGTGTCCGGTTATAAATGTCGACGTAGGTGCCTGGGCAGGGGTGGTTCTACCAGAGAGAATCGTCATCTCTGACTTTTTAAGAGGAAGATTTGCTGTGGAAAGGCCGCTGAGCACCCAGGGACCGCATTGCCCAGGGGAGTCCAAACGAGCCATTTCAGCAGCATTTCCCCTCCTTGGCCAGTGAAGAAGGGTGGATGGGCCGTGGCTCGTGGGCTGTTACTCTTGCCGTGCAGGGCTGAGCCACGCGGCTTGAACTGACGGAGCAGGAAGACTCCAAATCTCAGAGCTGTTGAATTGCCTGTCGGTGCGGGGCTCCTTCTCCTTTCTCGGAGATGCAGATGGGGTAACAACTCAGCCCAGCGCTGGGCAGCCCCAGGGCCTCATTCCTTCAGAAGCATAGAGCAGGGTGCGGCAGGTCAAGGCAGCTCAGATCAGCAGATAAACCACTCCTGCTGCAGTCTCCTGCCTCGGGAGCCTGGAGAACGGGGGCCTGGGCCTCCTGGGGCTGATTCGGTAGCATATCTGGGCGGCAGGGCATTTCCAAAGCACGGGGCAAGCTGTGCATCCTGCCCTGCAGGTCACTGGACCTGGGCTCAGCAGGCTGCCAAAGTGAAGAAGCCCAAAGGCCAAGAAAATCATGGAGCAATTAAACTCAGGTTCAGAGAGCACCAAAGTCTCCCAGCCAGTGGGGAAAGGTAGGACGGAGAACGTGGCTCCCAAATGGGGGACTTACCGGAAGCCAGTGCAGAGATGGGCGTTCATGCCGGCCTGCAGAAGGTGTATTTCTCTTCTCCTCTCGCTGAAGCGTCCAGTGGATCAGGAGCAGCTCTACGGGGGACGAAACGTAGCCATCTAGATGCCCCACGTCTCCTCCCCATTGACGGGCTCTGTCTCTTTTCCATCACTGTCTCATTTCATACTACCCGTCCTCTCCCTCCCCCAGCCCTGCTCGGCTTCCTGGGTGGTGCAGCAAGGGGGGAGCCGAAGGGGTCAAGAAAGGGGGAGAGACCCGGCTCTGGTCTGGACCTCACTGTCTGTGTCGGTGGCACAGAGCCCTCCCCTCCCTCTCAGACCTGGGATACAATACAGGGGCCATGACTTTCAGCCCTGGCTCTCCCCACCAGAGATACGGCCCCTTCTCCTCAGGCTCCCGAGCCCTCTTTGCTGCAGCTTGCTCCTGTGTGGAACGGCACGGGTGGCTTGAGTGGCCGGATGGGTGGCAGGACTCAGCCCCTAGCCCTAGGGGTGAATGGGGCTCTGCAGGCGGCTTCTCCCTCTGGGGAATGACCCAGGAAAGCTCAGTGTGAAGAGTGAAACGCGGCTGGGAGAGGAACCCTGGCTGAATGGTCTCCGGGCGGGTTAGCGTGGGGAACACAATGCCACGCATGGAAGTTCAGGCACAGGGGAAGGGGCCCAGGATCATTGTTCACCATTTCTTCTACCAGAAACCCAACCCCACTGGGGGAGCATCCTGGGCAGCGCTGAGCCTCTCTTCCTGGGTGCTCAGCACATGGCACAGTTCCCACTCTGGGCTGGCTGTCCCCCCATTTCCAAGCTCTCTTGGCTCCTCTTTCACCACACACAGACCAAGGGGCTTTCCTCTGCCACTGCAGGGCCTATGTGTATGGAAGTCATTCTTCCCCGTTCCAGCATGGAAAGCGAGTCCCATTCCCAGCAGCCAGCACCAGGCATAGACGCTGCTGAGCGTGCTTTCCCCACACAGCTCTGCTGCTACACCTCGCCCCCCCCCCCCTGCGGTTCCAGGCCTGGGCTTCCCAGATAGCACCACCACTGTGTCTCCAGCCACCCCGTCTGCGAACACCCCACTGCTCCCGTGTCTTCCTTCTACAGCAGGAGTCCCAAACATGGCTGGCTCATTTGTTCTGCCCTGCTGCTTTTCCAGATCTGCTCCTCAACAGCTCTGCCCGTGCTCCTGACGG
This sequence comes from Pelusios castaneus, assembly GCA_007922175.1. Taxonomy (NCBI): domain Eukaryota; kingdom Metazoa; phylum Chordata; order Testudines; family Pelomedusidae; genus Pelusios; species Pelusios castaneus. Next base: position 1,656,552 of record ML685800.1, read on the forward strand.
CCACGCGAGGCCCCTCCTTAGCCTTCCCAATGCTGGACTGAAATGTGGACAGCCGCCCACCATGGGCTCAGCTGGAGGGAACTAAATTCCCTTCCTCGTGACCCAAGTGACATTTACAGCTAGCTATTTAAAGGTGAAACGGCAATGCTTTAAAACCTACCAGACACCAGGGCCACGTCCAAGTTCAGGAATGAATTATCCATGAAAGCTACACCATGGATATTATTGGAACAAGAGTTACAAGGAAACCTGACCACACGCTGCTCTCAGAGTCAACAGGGGGTAAAGGACTGACTCCTTGCCGAAAATATAAATCAACCGAAACTAACAGGGGAAAAAATCATTTCAAAGGTGATGTTTTCTAATCTCTTGGGAATCCAGGAGACTAAACCTACAGCTGGTTATTCAACATTTCCATGTAATCTATGCACCACACAAAGACATTTCAGCCCGAAGTTCAATGTGACTGAAAACAGGGTTTGGGGGGAAATGTCATCTCCCCGTTAATTATAATGTTGCTGCCTTTGACACTATAAGGATTGTGAAATCTAAGAAAACTGTCGCTCTGACCACAATCTCTACATTTTGCATGAGAAATTGCACCAACTGTGTGTAGCCAGGAAGAACCATAATCCTGGAAAACAAGGTGCCAGTCCTGACCTATCCACCCTCCCTGGTAATTTCAAGGTTGAAGGGCTGCAGAGTCACAATACGGACTGCAGAGATGAAACAGGCAAGCAGGGACAGTCGCTGATCCAAACTGGCCCACTGTCAACCAGACTGACTTCAAGGGCTTTTTCGAAATTCCACAGATTCTGAGATCTGAATCCAGGCCCATCCCTTCTGCCACTTGAATCTGTTTCAGACTGTTCATTTTATCCAGGCTGTCCCAGGGGGAAATAAAAAACTCAGCAAAAAACCCAAGCCACTCTCATGTCAAACTCAAAGGCGTGGAGGGATTGAACAAGCAGGGACTTCCTCCAGTCCCAGCATGCGTCTGAGTGGCCCAGAGGTTTTCGTCACACCAGCAATTCACAACTTACTCACAGCAGCATGTCAGAGCCATAAAATTACACAGCTGGGGTTTTTTGCCAGTGTATAAATTCATACCAGGCTAAATTCCCAGTTCCATGCCAATACCTGATAGCCACTTAGAGCCTATCTCACCCCCGAAAGAATTTAGGGGTCTCTGAGCAGACATTTTCAGTGAAACTATTTAGCCATTTAGAAACTTAAGTCAGATAATTTTACTGACCATGAACCACAACACAACAAGGTCACAACAGAAACAGAACCAGAAATCTTTAACTTCTGGGAAGGTCTGCAAAGAAGTCACTTCAACCAGAAGGGCCATTCTGTATTTTATGCAAGATATGGATCCCCCTGGAGTTTTGGGTCACCTAAAGCAAGTTACAAATCTCTGCAACTATCTCCCAAACCCCTATAAGTGAGGGGACTTTTTTAATATTTAAACTTGCATTTCTTTACTGCAACTAGAAATCCTGATTCCTTCAACTCTGCTCCATGAAAAGCATGCCAGGTTATTTAAATTACTAATCAAAGAACCAACACAGGAATAATAACCAAGCTGCCAGTCTCACCCCATTGCCACGCTGGTGACAATTTCTTTCTCCTCCTTCCTTCTCTGCTTGCCTTAGATTCTCTCCACGTTTTGATTTATTTTTTCCTTCCTCTTTCTCTCTCTCTCTCTCCGGATCCGGATGCTCTTTAAATTTCCTCCGGAATTTCACTTTGAAATCCGCTAGTTTTGTTTGTTCAGAAATGACCCATAATCCCAAAGCCTGCGTGGCAGGGGCAGGGGACAGGATGAAAGCTAGGGCAATCTTCCTGGCTGTCCCCACCAAGAGCTGCAGCCCAGGGGATCGTTTGTGGGAGAACTTTGGAGCACACTCCACCGCTGAGATGTTCCAGTCTCTGGCTGGCAGTTTCCTCCTCGCTTGCAGGATTCCTTCTTGTCTTCAGCATGGGCAGCAGCCACGAGATTATTTACTCCTTTGGCAAGTCCTTTGCAACAATGCAGGCTGCTCCCAGCTATTCCAGGGACTGAGATGTCCTGGAAGTTTTCTCCACAGCCCCCAAAGTGAAGCTGCCTCTCCAGTTTGTCTCTCCTGATCGTGGTTTCTTTGTTCTCTCTCTCTTTTTTTTATCTGCTTCCTTCCTCTGCCAACTGCCCCATCTCGGTCACATTTCTCTTTTCTTTCTCCTGACTTTATTTCCAATGGGTTCCATCTGGCTCAGAGACACCATCTGCTGGAACTCTGCACGCACTGCAACACCCAGCTGCTAAATATCAGCCCAGTGCAAAGGTGTCCCAACCCTACCTCCCACCTTCTCCAATCCAGGGCTCTGGCTCTATCCGGCAAGGCTCTGGGGCTGCTTGTCTGGACTAGGAAGGAAGCTGTTCGATCAGCTAGTCCGTGTTAAAATGCAATTTACACTTTCTACACTAGCATTTTCAAACATGTTGGCCAGCACTTGGGGGGGAAAAAAATCAAACCCCACATTTCTTTTATCCAAGTCTAGGCAGAGCCTTTCAGAGCCTGAGCCCGCTACTTCTCTGTTCCTTACACAGTCCTTTACTGCCATGCAGGGCAAAGGTGAGACCCTGACATTTTGATCTGGTTGCTTTTTACATCAACTTTGCACAGGTGGAAAAAGCTGAACTAGATTCAAAGCAGTGGAGAATAAGGCTACTAGAGAAGATGTGGAATAAAGGGAAGGCTGGATGAATAGATAAACACAGTAGACTCTGGAGATGGAGACAGATACACAGAGAAACAGAAGCACTGGGAGCTAGGGATGGAAATAGATTGGACAATAATAGAGAAAATATATTTTCATGCCCACAGCACATAGCTTAGCAGTAAATATACATATGATAATGCCCCATTATACCCTGGATGAACACTCTGCTGGGTGCTGTCCAAACACGATGGACCAGACCTTCCCCAGCAGAAAGTCCCGTCTTACACCTGGGATGAGGCTAATCCTACATAGTTTGATGTCTCTGTGCTCAGCAATCTGTTCAATCATGTAGTCAAGTTCCAGAGGGGGAGCCGTGTTAGTCTATTGCAGAAAAACAACAGAGTCCTGGGGCACTTTTAAAGACTAATAAATAAATAAATCTGTTAGTCTTTAAAAGTGCCCCAGGACTCTGTTGTTTTTGTGTAATCATGACAGATTAGAAGGACCGCATTTACATGACCTTTGCACTGCTGTCAATGACCAGGTAGGATCAGGCCCTAACGCTTTGTCTCCAGGTTGCTGATAAGAAGCACTAAGACAATGGGACCAATCAACTCCCTGGGTGGACACACCTATGGAAGGATAAAAGCACTTGAAATTCAACTGTGAATGAGCAGCTGCTGTCTTCCAACCTCACGGAGTCCAGGGAGCTCTCTGGAAAATTAAACTTCAACCTTGACCATCGTGGATCATCCAGGAGGGTGTTCCTCTTTGTGCTACTCCGTGGGCTCTCTCCTTATTCAGGCATCATGGGACTCAGCTACCCCAGCTATTTCCAGAGCGCTCATCTCCCAGGTATTTACGTGCTACGTACAGTCCTTCCAATTCTCCAAGTTCTTCCCATGCAAAGCCCACTCTTCACACCTCCCAGTTGACCTGCACGCTCACCCCACACAAGAGACAGAAGCTGGGAAAAGGAGTTAATTCTGGCCTTTCCAGCAGGTTGCTAGTGGGGATTCTGTGCACAGCAACTGCTCCCTGTCATCAGTTTCCCACCGATCCAACATGGTTCCCAAACCGGCTGCACCATAACCACACAGACACTTCTGGGCCCACGTAGGAAAACCCAACACATCACCCTCTGAACAGATCAGCTACATTTGAGGGAGTGGTGGGGGAATCAACTGTCTGTTGCAGCTACTTTGCGCATTTAATTCTGGCAGGTCAGGGTGTGTAAGCGCATGTACTCACTAGAATAGGCGAGAGCTACACACATCTCTAGCTACACACAGGCCAGCTGCACTATTCCGGGGTTTCTCCCCATCCCCACCAGCACACGTCTGCCAACGTGCTTACATCTTGATTTAGACGGATACTGCTCCCTGGGCTCCCACAAACTGCACCGTCCCTGTCCCTCAGCCCTGACTAGGCTAATGCCAGGTCCCCCCCAGGCAGACTGCCCATGCCCGTGGTGTTCAGTGATGCGGCTGCTGCAGGAGTCCAATCTTATTTCTGCTCGTGATTTATTAGCTCGCCTGCATTAATAAGGAATTGCCCCTAGAGAGTTGGCATGAATTCCAGTCAGTTCTGCACATTAACTTTCCCTGGCCCTAATAAACGCTGCACCCGGCAGGCTTGCATGACGCTAAGCCGCGCACTAGCCATTTGACAAGGAAATGCAGGGGAGCAGCCATTCTTTTAGCAGGACTCAGATGGAGCATATAAAAGGCAAGAGGTTTCCCCTAGCTAAGACGGTAAGCGCTCTGGGGCACGGGCCTTCTTGTTATATTTGTGCAGAGTGCCTCGCATAATGGGGCACTGGTGCCGGACTCAGACCTTCTGATCTCTGTATTAGGGTACCCCTCCTCACCCCCGTGTTACAGTGTACACAGACAGGAAATGTACCTAGAACCCTCACACTTTCTCCCGTGTCGGGAACCTCTAGTGCCGGGGTTTTAACCTCGTCTGAGAGAAAAGAGATGAGCCAGCCCCAAGCTTCCCACGCTGCCAGCACTGGAGCTGAACCAGTGCTATGAATGATGGGGACATTTTGACATTTCTCGAGTGGACACTGGAGTCAGAGAGGCCACGGCGAGAGGGCAAAACAGCCTCTGAGGCCTCTCTAATTAGAGCCGTTTGATAAACCAGCAGCTCCAGGGCTGCCTCCTCTCCCAGGTCCAGAGCCAAGTTCAATGCCGGGACAGGGACCAATGGGGTCCTTACTTCTTCTGCTCCATTTTCTCTGTCCTTCAGATGCACATCACGGCCACCAATGACAAAGGGACTAAAATAAACCACAGCGAAGACTGCTAAAAGTAGAACACACAATACCTTTCAGAGTGACCTGCTCACAGTGGGTTATCTATGGCTCTTCTTAGAAGCTAATTATTTTACATGTTAAAATTAGAGTAATTAGATGAGCAGGAACTGAACTAAAACCAGGTGCCAGTAAGCTTATGAGGATGTCCTTTATAGGGTTTTTGTTCCATCTGTGCCTTTTCCCCCTGAGGGAGGAGAAATAAGATCTCCTGCCCTCCAGAAGAGAACAGACGTGAGACATTCTGACCTCCCCCCATGTCATTAGTTACACAGTTACTGTCAAGCGCTTTCCACAGTGACTCAGAGGACAGACAGGAGCACACCACAGATCAATGCAATCAATGCAATCAATGGTATCCTGAATGGCCGGATGATCCCTTTCAAATCACTGGCCAAGAAACATACCTTCTTTGCATGTCACGGAGACAAGGGGTGACTGCAGTTATGGCTGCTCAGCCATCTCATCTTCCTCTGCTCACACTCCAGCTCCATTACTTGATCCTGCTAGAAAGGCTGATGGCTATTCCCACCTTTGGCTCCCTCCATGAAGTGCAAATGTTATTAATTAGCCTCTGCGCAACTGCCAAATACAGAGATCTCGGAAAAGTGTCAACTGGCCACAGTTTGTGTGGAATTTGCACAGAACAGCAGAAAAGAGCCCTTGTTGTAAAACACAACGGGGGTTTAAGGAATAAAAGGGGCATTCAAAAGGAGAGATTGACACGCCGCTCTAGGAAAAAAATGCTTTAACTCCTCAGCCCCAGTGCAAAGGAAATATTAAATGACAACTGATTTGGTCTTTTCTCTGTCTACTCTATCTAGGTCATTATACACCACTCATCATGTTGGTTTCTGAGTATCTTTTTCAATTAGTCAAATTCCAAAGGGGTAGCCGTGTTAGTCTATTGTAGAAAGACAACAGAGTCCTGTGGCACTTTTAAAGACTAACAGATTATTTATCGCATGAGCTTTCGTGGGAGAAAATCCCCCACGAAAGCTCATGCGATAATTAAATCTGTGAGTCTTTAAAAGTGCCACAGGACTCTGTTGTTTTTCAATTAGCTTTTTAAAGCAAAAATGATAGTCTGGCGGGTAAGTGCCTGCATGAGAGACTCGGGTTTGTAGCAGGCCTGGCAACCTCTGCTTCTAAGGCTACTTGAGAACTGGAGAAAGCAAATCTTAGGTGTTTGGGAGAGGAGAGAGGGAAGTAGAGGAATCCACTCCTTTGGCACTAGGCAACACAGCCATTTGTCTGGGGATTGCATTGCGGGAGAAGCCAGGCTGCTTTCCAAATGAGATGGAGACATTTTAAAAAATGTTTCAGGCGAATATGTAGAACATTCAAAGATACTTAAACACGGTTATGGTACCTGCATTTTGGCTGTGCTGTGGGGGGAACAAATTTCCATCAGCTCTGCAGTACGTGATCTGAGCCATGAGGCTGTTTGGGACAGGGAGAGATACCGTTACAAGGCCATTAAAAATATATTAGGAACTTAATACTCTAAATCTCCAAAGACCTGGAGAGAGAGAGATGCCGGCTTCATGGTCAGTAGTGTGAGTGGTAGACGATTAGCTAGGAATTTCTAATCTCTATTCCACACATCTGACACTGAGTCCATCTGTGACCACAAGCAAGTTGTTTAATCGCATTTGTAAAATGAGGATATTTTCTACACAGGGACATTGGAAGAGTTAAGGAATTATGGTTTGTAGATTAATTAGACCCGCTCTGAAGGTGAAAAGCGCTGTTTAAATGCTAAAGATTATTAACAGCTCCTGACGTTTTAATGTCTAGAGTGGTGCAGCAAGACATGGCGTTATGGAAAAGGAGCTCAGTGCCAACCTTTAACCAATGTTTATTTTTGCAACACACATTCAGAAAACACCAAAAACTGATGTAACCATTTTGTCAAAAGTGGCAACTGGAAAAGAGTATATATGTTGAGTAGACTGCTTGCCTCACTAGCCTCTGGGCTTCTGACTTCTATTCAAACTTACATTCCACATTCCTCAACGGGAAACACCGTATCATCCTCAACCAAACAGCTTTGTGAGCTGCAAGCCCCAGATCTCTTTGTGAGACTTGTGTTGTGCTGCACATTCGTGCTGCGTTGCTCTTCTGAGGGACAGCTCACGAGTGGTACTGATTCATTAACAGTGGAGGTGTCAATTCGTGTGGCTGAACTTTTCCGCAGAGCAACCAGCCCTTCTGTAGCCAGTGCTGGACCAGGCAAAAAGTCTGCATTTACTGTTTTCGAGCCTTTTTCTCTGCTCGTCCAAGGCAGAGACAGATGGCCTTTGCAAAAGTTCCAAACCAGCAAAGAAGAAAAAAGGAGTGCAAATCCAGCTCCCAAGAGTTTCAAAATAAGCTTCTCTTTTTGGTCTTCCAGGGATTTTTGTTTTACCATGTCATTCAGCAAGGAAGATGATACCAAAGATTTAATTTTCAGAGCCGTGTCTGCATTTGGTCCATTTGTTGTGTAATTTTTAGGAACAATGAAAATGCTATTCTGTTGTATATAAAGAATGTAACTAGCCACAGAAACGGGGAATTCTTTCCCATTAGCTCGCTCTACAGAATGACAGTCATAAAATCCAGCATCGGCCACTGTCAAATTAAATACGACTATTCCTCCATCATAAAGCAGATATTTAGAATCTTCTGCCTGAAGACTGCTCCCATTAAACTTCCACACTATCCTAGCCAGGTTGGATACGGGCATGCATTTCAGATGAACACTACTGCCAATGGTAACGGGGCAGTTTCTGGCATTATTTCCTGAAATTGTGAAGGTTACGTTAATTAAAAATAACGAAGACTTAGTTTAACCTGCAAGACCTCATACATGTTCAAAGAAACATCCAGATTAATTAAGGAACTTGACACAAAGGACATTAAGTATTTCAAGGCGCACGAATAAACTAGAGAAACCCACAGATTTAACTGTCACCTCCCATCTGGTAAAAGGGCATGATAGCACAGATTGGTTCTAGCTGGCCTTATTCCCAGTGCTATCTAACAGCCTGATTATGGGCTGGAATTCAGGAACTCGTGCTTAAATTCTGATTCTGTCACAGACTAACACAGTATGTAGCCTTGAGTAAATCACTTCACCTTTCTGTGCCTCTATTTCTGCACCCCATTTGTACACTTGTTCTTCTAGCCTCAAAGCAGAGGATTAGACAGTGCTTGAACAGGGCTTTGGGGATACAAATGCTCTCGACTTCAGCACATTACACTGATGCCCATTAATCTGCAATGATTGCCTCTCAGTCTTAGATGCATTTTATGATTAAAGTCCCTAATCCTGCAAATATTTAAAAATTAAAATCTTTTTTTAAAAAAATCATCATTTCATATTTTCAAATGTTTCTCTCTGAACCAGCAGGGTTTAAAAAAAAAGTTGACTATTTGAGTTGTATTTCTGCAGAGCAAAACCAAGTGTCAGTCACAGAGTAAACAGGATATCTTATGTGCCCATGACTTCTGCAATATGGGGTGGAGGAACATACTAACAGCCTCAAAAGTCATGGTCCACATTTTCTACTTCCCTTGAAATCAGTGGTTTCATCCTGCACTAGAATATCCTGATCCCAAGTTCAAAACCATTGAGAACAAACACGCCAAATCTGCTCTGAGATTTTGTGTTGTTTTTCCAAGAAATCACCACCACACTAGAAATTCCAGAGCGATAGCCGTGTTAGTCTAGTTCAGCAAAAGAAACAAGGAGTCCTGTGGCACTTTTAAAGACTAACAAAACGTGCAAAAAATAAATGTTAGTCTTTAAAAGTGCCACAAGACTCCTTGTCTGTTACACTAAAAATTGTTTTTACCCCTGAACTGTATTTTAATTTAGCTGCGATATCAGGCTTTTCAACGACCCCCGATACATGACCCACATGATAGTACGAAAAGGAAAATAATTCTGTTTCAAAAATATTCGCTTACTGATAAATGTCGACGTACCTGCTTTAGGACATTTGGAAGCATCACCATTTTTAATACTCTGAATTAAATTCCTGGAGGAAGAGAGACGAATAAAAGAAATACACCATGAAGGCATTAAAAAATGTTCACATTTTTAGGACATCAGTTGTAGCATGCATCCTGGTTTGCAGACAGTAGAACTGAATTTAAAAAGTAAGATAAATATCATCTCAGGCAAAATCTCTTTACTTACGGCAAGTCTGCTGTTTGATTAGCCACCGGAACACACTTATCAGAAGACACACACCAAGCGCAATACGGATCCCTTGCCAAGACACAATCCAAGCAGTCTTTATATTGGCCGCATACTGACACTGGGATTTGTACCACTTGGGATGGAGACCCTACATACAGCAGGCCCTAGAAATGCAGTATTGAACTGTGAGTTTTAAAACTTTATGGCATACAGAAAGCAACTCCTGTGATTTGAGAATAAATCAACTATATACTTTGGAACAATAGATTATTAATGAAAGAGAATGTGACTATCTATAGTGCTTTGCAGAACACATGAAAAGACAAGGATCCTGACCTGAGCAAATTACAATCTCTATAAACATTTTGGGAATTGCATATGAACAAAAGTGATGCAAATCGCTGAACGTGTGTATGAAAGTTTGTTTCAGTTCTATTACAATGCAAAGAAATCTACTTCCAGGGAGGAAATCTTATGTTTTTATTACTGATTAGTATGATGCCAGAGTAGAGCTGTGCAATATATACCGTTGGCTTTTCAATGCTTGGTAAGTATAAAAGAGGAAGACCTGAAGCATGGCATTATATCAATCCCTTTGCATATGCAGAGAGAGAGGATCTACCTTTTTCGAAGACAGTTTGAGAGACTGTACAGGCTCTGGGGACTGAAACAGCTGTATTTCTTCCATAATGAACATTTCCCCCTCACAGTTGAGAGCTTTATGCAAATATCCATTATCTGCATAAAATGAAATGTATTTTTAAAAGAGAAACACAACCAAACATAGCATAACAGCATTTTCGCTTTAGTTTTAAAATTCATCAGCCTTATCTGGAGAGATTTAGAAAATGAATCTTGAGGCTAGGAAATTTCCTAAATATTCCATAGCAATATTTTCTCCATTCACCTTACAGTAAGGAAGAAGTAATGATTTTCCTAAGCAAAGGAACAGTCCCTGATTTTGGAAGATTTTCCCATACTCAGGCTCCTCCCATATGAAAGATTTCCAAACAAAACAAACACTTCATCTAGGAGCTGGGCTGGAAATCTATCTCCAATCACCTATACAAATAACTTAATAACCTTTTCTTCAAGGAATTCATGGCTCTTGATAAAACGAGATTCACCCATGTGCAGAGACCCAGCAAGGTCTATGCACCTCTTATGTCCCATGTAAGGCTCTTTTTGCTAGAGAAAGCCAGCTGGAGACATGTCATTCCATGATCAATTTTTTGAAAGTCCTGGTATATTTTTAAGTGCCGCTTTATTCTATACTACAACTGAAAAGTGTGTGAGTGGAAAATATGTATCATTGCTGACAAAAAAAAAAAAACAGACAGTGAGGCTACAAAAAAAATTCTTATCCTCAATAAAGCTAATGAAAACATAGGTTATGAACTGTACCTACAAGCTTTAAAAAGGAAAGAATCAGATAAAAAAACACCATTAATCAAATATTACACAAAGGCCTGGTCTGCACTCAAAACTTATATCACCCTACCGAACTAGAGACACAATGGCTTCAATTCAGTAAAGCACCAAAGCACATACAAATCAGCAACGCACCCAAGATCCACTTATGCAAGAGTTCTGCTGAAGGATGGCTCCAAGGATGAAATTGGTCTCCATTCAATACACAATATCTAACACTATGGAAGCAAAGCAATTCAACTAGAAATATAACTTGGAGGGAAAAGGAAACTGCAGGCCCAACATATAAAACTCCCTACCTGGTTGCTGTCTGATACATTACAAAGTGGTAAATTAAGATGAAAGATTTTTGGTACATTATTAAGAGTCAGTAGACCCTTTTATTTTTTGGAAGCTCAGAAAAAAGTTCTAAAAGAAATAAGTCCATCCCCCACCCGCCCCAAATAAAACCACTTACCTGTTCCTATAAACAGAACATCATATGTTTTTTTATCTAGGCCCGCGATCCTGTCTACTACAATCTTGGTATAATTTGAACCTCTTTTCAGTAGAACTGGCCTATCACCAATTGGATTTACAGCATTATCTAATAAAGGATGGTCTCTAATGAACTGCAGAATTTTATCAGGCAAATCAAGAGACGTGTTGTATCCAATACTCCGAGCAAAGTTATCAATGCACTAGAAACAATATACAAGAAACATGATTACAACCACTTTTAGATTCTACCAATTTACAGACAACTGTTATCATGTACTAAGTTTTTAGCCAACTTCTACAATGGAAAACCATCATTCACGAGGCATGAAATTCACCTGTGTAAGGACAGTCGCACCACTTAAGCCCTGTGGCAGAGTTGAGTAGGGGGGACTGTCTACTCAGAATGGCCTCCACACACCACTCATGGCTGGGGTGGAGGGTCATCATCTGTGCTAGCCATGAAATTGCCTCTACATTGGCAACATTTGGACAAGTAATCCCCCAGCATCAGAACCAAAAATCAAATGTTTTCTTTAGAGGAGAGTAAATGAGTATTTACAGCACCGGGACGTGGGAATGGCACTTCTCCCCTGAACATCACCCATTTAACATGAGAATGTTCTACAGTCACTGGCTCTTTATAGTTTCCTTTGGCGAAGACTTCTTGGACACTTTTCATACTGAATGCACAAACTGCAGAAATGTCCAACCTTCCCCTGGGAGGTGAAAAAGAAGAAAGAGAAAATGTGAGTTATTTTGTCTTTTATGTAGAAGGGAAGGCTGTAAAACAACTTGCTTTTCACAATGTGCACTGCTGTTTGCTTTTAGGGTTAGTGAATATATGTTCATATAAATATACACGTAAAAAGGGTTTCTCACTGTTCTTGTCATTTATTGAGAAAGGCTTAGGAAAAAGAGACACTGGGTAAAAGATTTTATTAAAAACATTATTTGGTTAAAAGTCAAGAAATTGCCTTCAAATAATAAAAATGGCCTAAGAGATGAAAGACTAGCTCTTCACACTTCATTGATAAATTAGGTGACAACAGGCAGACAGCTCTAAGCATCAGTTCATCAGCTTCTCACTTTCTGCTCTCCACCTTTTTCCTGCCCAAGCCCCCATTATTTCATCTGGCTAGAAAGAATGCCTTTTCCCTTTGCACCCAGTCAAATACTTTTTCAGAATTAAGTCTGAAAGGTTAAATGGATTACAGGTACATTAGGGGCTTTGGGTCAGATTCTTGCCTCAGTAACACTAGTGTAAATCCAGAGGGACTCCAGTGACTTCATTTGAGTTACTCCATATTTACGCTGATGTAACTGAAAGCAGAATGTGGCTCACTCTCTAATCCAGGCAGAAGATGCTTCTAGCTATACTGACCTGGGGGAAAACACCAACTAGGTAAGTAAGGCAAATCCCCCCTTTCACTTGAATTCCATGATGCTGAAATGCCTGTTTTCCGCAGCCAGGAATTTCAGATGAACCCTTGCAGAATTCTCCCTATGCGCATTGAGGGCCAATGCTTGTGGTGATGTAAATGGTGATGTAGATTACACGTTGGACATAAACCGAAAGCAGCGAAGTAATGAAACGTCTCGCAGGGTTTTGCTAACTTGACAACCGACCAAAGCTACATTTTCATGATTACTCTGCCCCTGGAACCCTTCGACATGTACAGTTCTGCCGCTCGCCACTGTCTGTGCATCTCTCTGTTATTTATATATGCGTTAGAAAAGTGAGATCAAATTCATCAGCTCTAAAAACATGTAAAGCAGTAGCACAGAGTCCTCTTTTTATTTTCAGAAAGTACTAGACCAGACAAGTGGCAGATGCTGCATTTGGAAGAAGGCACTTCAGCTCGCAGTGGTTTCCTCTCACTGCTTCTTCGCCTGCACCTTGGAAGGCCAGCTGTTTCATTTGGTGGAGCAGGAAGCAGCAAAGGAAGAAGCAGAGAGAAGAGTTACTCACCGTTACCCGAGTCCTTTAAGATGTGCTGTCCATATATATTCTGTTCTCGGTGTGCACATGACCCGTGTGCTCAAGACTCCACGGTAGCAGAAAAAGAGGGCAAGTTGTAGAATATTTATGGACACAACATCTTTAAGATCTCCAGTTACTGTGAAAGTAAGTACTTTCTGTCATCTTTGAGTACTAATCCAAATATATTCCACTCTTGGTGACGCCCAAACAGTGACCTGATATAATAAGGCAGGAGTTTGTCATCTATCTGAACAAAGACTGTGCGTCTCTACTAATAGAAGCATCCGATCTTGATGCTTCCCCTATGGGGCATTGCTGCCTTACATGACATGCAATACTCAAAACTGGACATCTCCAAGCCACAGCATCAAGAGGATCCTGGCGAGGAAATGAAACAACAAATAAGGAAGATAAAATCTCACTAAACTATCCAAAGTTTTCCAACAGGCAGCTATAGACACAATTAAGTAAAGATTAGGGAAAAGTAACATCAGGAAATGGACACTGAGGAGCTCCTGCGCCCAGCCATTGACAATGAGAAGGAACTGAAGGCTGGTTGCGCCTGCTCTGATCTTTATGCTCTCACTACATGAGCATGGAGACACTCAGAGCCCCTGCAAGCTCCAACAGACCCTGCTGGCCAAAACACTGATCTGGAGTCTGAGCGAAGAGTGGAATATACAAGCCCTCAAAGAATTTTGTAGAATGAATTACAATAGTAAAGTTTTGCTCAGGAGGCTAATGCAGCAGCAATTCATGTGCCAGAAATCTTTTAGATTTAAGTTTACAAAATCTCTGAAAATAATTCAAGTACATAAACACAATCTCTGCTTGAAAAACTATTTAAAAACACTAGTAATGGCTGCATTTCTTGTATCTTACCACTGTTGAGTAAAAATCCCATAGAAAATGGTTTCTCGCCAGTCTGTTGTCTTCAGCAAAAAGACATCCTGAACAATATTAAATTGGAAATTTGATTCTGGACCAGAACATGTAAGTCTGGCTTTTAAAAATGACGTCCATCTTTTTTGTAATATGCGTTTTCCACCATGATCGCCCTGTATGAAGGAGAGCGATCATCAATGCAGTGTTTATAAAGAAGGCTGATTTCACCCACATAAACAGACTGGGTAGCATTGTCACACAAGGGCTTGTTCACTCTTCCTATATGCATCTGAATTTGCAAAGCCAAGAGATTTGAATGTCTTAGGGAAATTTAAACTGGGGATTATGAAGCCTGGAAGAAGGAAGAAGTGAGTTCAATTACAGAAAGCTGGTGATAGATTTTTAATTGGCAAGATGGACAACGGAGGCAGAATCTTATTTGCTCATTCTGCCATGAAGCTGCATCAGTCTAAACTACTTACCCACTTTAGACAAAATTAATATACTACAAATACTAACTTTGCAGACCCGAGCAATTCTTGATACCAGAAGTTTGTCATAGAATTCATATTCAACAGCTGTTTCAGTGAAGAACACATAAATTTTATCATCATCTCCATTTGGATTAGATTGACTTTCCTGTACTATATCCATATAGACAAAGCTGGGCTCTGAAATATACAAACACACATAATGTTTCTGAGTCTTTTCTAGTGAAGAGAACAAAAGTCATGAGATGCCATATTCATCAAAACAAGTTCCAAAGGAGTAGCCGTGTTAGTCTAGTTCAGCAAAACAAACAAGGAGTCCTGGGGCACTTATAAAGACTAACCAATGTATTTATCGCATGAGCTTTTGTGGGAGAAAATCCCACTTTGTCAGATGCTTGAAGATGGGGAATTTACAGAATGGGAGGAAATTAAATGCAGGGATTTGCCGTTACAGCCTGACCTGATCCTATGTCATATACTTCCCTGCATTCAAATTTCCTTCCATTCTGTAAGTTTCCCATCTTCAAAGCGTCTGACGAAGTGGGATTTTCTCCCACAAAAGCTCATGCGATAAATAAATTTGTTAGTCTTTAAAAGTGCCCCAGGACTCTTGGTTTGATTTACATCAAAAGTTATTTTTTTAAAAAAACTGTAGTAAAATAATATTTTGAAAGAACTTACAAGTTAGTACTTTTTTTGGTAAAAAATATATGAAGAGGTTAAAAATGTGTTTGCATGAGTGAAAATGGACTAATATTTGCCTCTTCACCGTAGCCCTTCATTTTAAGCTCGCTAGTCCTCAATTTAGGAGCTTTTGTTCTGGATACAGCAAAATCAATATATATTAATTTGAGACAGCAAGTAGTACACTGATGGCTAGAGTAATCTTATACAGGAGATTAAATTAAATTACCACTAACAGTAAATGGGAACCATTTACATTCTCTCAAATAAGGGTTTACAGATCAGTTTAATGTTCACCTATCTAGCTTCCAATTTTATGCAGAATAAAGTTTGTATGGAAAGAGGAGCCCGTTTCATGGACAATAAACTAGGCCTAAAGAAGTAAAAAACAACATCAGTGCTTAATTTGTGTCAGGGATGGGCTTGCCACATCGGTTATGAAAGTGAAAAAACTGCTTGAGCCTCAGCACCAAACTACTTGAGCCCCAGCACCTCTTTCATTGCAAATTAAGCATTGAACAGCATTCCACAAAAGTGCGCATGCCTAGCCTAGGTTTTGATGGTTCCGGACTCAGCAATATGGACATACAAGATGAAGTGAGTTACAGATGGGAGCTCTAAAGGGGGAGCCGTGTTAATCTAGGTCAGCCAAACAAATGAGGAGACCTGGGGCGCTTTTAAAGACTAAATACAGATGGGAGTGACAGCCTTAACTCGGAAGATAACTGAGAAATTCAAAGTCAGCGTCTAATGTTTTTAAACAGTTTGTTTTTCTTTTAATTTAGGACCCGTATAAGAGTTGAGGTAAGAAATTGTAGCAGTTCCTACAAGGGTGCTTTAAGAGTCATGGAGTTTGCCAATAACAGGACTGATGAAGCACTGAAATCCATTACTGACGCTTGTCTATTTGCATTTTGTCAGCCTAGACTATTTAATTGGTGAAATCTAGTGTGCCATGGGAGGTGGTTGGAAAAAAGCTGAACCAGTTTTTGCTCAGCAGACTATTCACAGTGTGGAGCACTTGTTAATGCGAAGAAGTAAACTGTATTTGAAATACATACACACAATCTGGTTTGCTAAATCTACTGCTCCCTGTGCTTATCCAAAAGGGATACTAGTTACAACCCGGATGAGATCCCAAACCAGTGTCTGTTTGACTGTGATTCTTATTCAGGAACCAACAAATGTTACTTTTTAACATGTAAATGTGTTTCAGAATCAAAGAAAATTCATCTGAATTTTAAACCAGTATTGAAAAAGACTAAAATAATTATGATCTAATATTTGACTCCCATGCTTCCAGATTCATCAACGATGTCACTTTTCCGCAGGCATCTTAAAAACGGCAGCTGCATTTAAAAACAAAGATTTTAAATGACCTGTCACTGTTCATATATGGCAAGGACCCAACATTAGATTTCCATAACTCTGCATTGAGAAGAAAAATGGGTGGCGTTCTTATTTTTGTGTTAAAAAAGGCGAGCAAGATGGAATACTTGTCCTGCAAGGTCTAGCTTGTGTATTAAAACTTCTTACCATTAAGCCAAGATGCTTTAAAATCTGTCCTTAAATGATTTTTCAAACTGCGCAGTATAATAGGCTCAGTGCCCAAGAAGTTGTTCGAAGTGGCTGAATAAAATGCACTATCTGTGAGGAGTTTAAAGAAATAAAAGTGCATAAAACACTGTGCAAAGAAAGTCGTAAGTTTATGTATTTATCACATGCAAATATTAACAGCAAGTGTAACCTGAGGAGCATGTACAGCTAAGTCTCGGCTGCTGCTCTTGCAAGATGCTACATATCCTCAGTTCCTACAGAATTTATTAGTTGCGTCTACTCCCCACCATGCAGAATTAGGTCCATAACATAGTAAAAATAGGGCAGGACGGTTTTTCATTGTGTCAGCTTTGTAGACATTTGTCTTAAATGGATCAAGGCACAACTAACTGGAACTTACAAGGTGCTTGTAAATGAAGATCTCTGAATATATACCTTTCATACGTTTACATTGGTCAGAGTATCTATAGGCCTCTACAGTGGACTTTAAGATGTATTAGGAAAATGTGAAGAACATTGCTGTGTGAATTCTATATTTATCCTCATGACCATTTATTTAGAATGAATCACGGTGAACCATACAGCAGACATGAGTCCTGTTCAGCATCCTGTTGTCTTAAAAAACAGCCAAGTATTCCTAAAACCTACCACATATAATTCTGTTTTATCATTTTTTGAGGGTTATCTTTTTTAAGCCTCTGATTCTGTCAGTTCCTTGAGCAGTCTCTTTTAAACAGAGTTCACTCTGTATTTGTGCATAGGCCCAAAATGGGTTGATGGGATGAGAACCTGACAGGAATTTAAAGTTCTAGTAAGATCAAAGGATAAAATATAAGAATACTTTAAAAACATGGTTTAATAGGCAAAGGACAGAACATAGAATGAATGCTTGAAAGCCAACAATTGCTCTCAAAGAAGTGACCCAGATGACCCATCTGATAATTTCAAATGTTGCTAAGGGACATTGAATAAGGTTTCAAGGGTAGTTTTTGCACAAGGAAGAAAATCTTTTCCATGTGGCTTTCTAGTAATTACATCTGAACGATTTCACAGTGTCTGTGAGACTTTCAAACACATCTGAAACCCAAGATACACAAGAATAAGGAGTTAGATTCAAGGATATCAGATATAGTTGCCAGAGTCATATTAAGAAAATCATTAACAATGAGTCTTTCTGAAAAAGTCCCTATACGTGAACCAGTAGAGGCCAGAAAGTAGATACATATATCAATGCACTAAAAACTGCTCCATTTAGTTTTCCGTATAATAATAATAATAACAACAATAACAACAATTTAATCTGCATTCTTTTTCAAGTCTTAAACAACAAATCAGAGGTTTACACTTCACAAACATGCACAGGCATCAAATTAGGATGATTGTATCTGACACAGCTATGATTAGGATTAACTATGAAAAATGATTTAGGTTTACATGGAATTCCCAAACGTACCAACTACCAGAGAGGCATACTTCAGAGTAGGTTCAAAAGGACATCTTCCTCTGCTTTCTTCAGCTTTCCCTTGCAGATGAATATCTGTGCTGTTGATGACCTATTGTAAACAATCATTCCATCAGGACGAAAGCAAGACTCACATCTAATCAAATAAAATGCTAAACAATTTATTTTAAAGGAGAATAATCATGAAGTGAATATGGAAATGTGAGTATTTGTACAAAAAGAAATGTATCCAGTCTATTTTTTTCAGGCTTCTTTATTTTTAATTAACTACTATGAAAGCTTCTCTTTAAATTAATTGGCCATTATCAAAACACCATGCCCAGAGTAGTGGTTTAAATCTGCTGAAATTATGTGGAGGCAAGAAACCAAGTAAATACATTTTCCAATCCAAAATGTACTTCTTTCTAAATCCACACTCTTCTATTGGGGGTAATCATGCAACTTCCCTAAACACTGATGCATAAATTTCAAATCTGATGCAAAGGCAACTATACTGAAGCTCTCAGCAGCCCTCATGCCTGCTACATGAGAAAATAAGTTCAAATAAAAAGCTAGGTTCTTATAGTTGCATTTGGTGAAAAAATATCAGTCATCCAATTTGCAGACTATAGTCGGCATTTATTAATTATTATTTATATAGCATCAGTTGTGTTCTTGGCATTCAACTGAACTGAAATCCTGTTTTAACTTTTACAATTAAACCAAATTTGTTAAAAAAAAATTAAACCAACAAAAGAAAGAAATAATAGTGAAATATACATCCAGTAAATAAACATGAAAAGCATTCCTAAATACCGGTACATACACAGAGATAAGGCACCACCACAAGAAATGACCATGTCTGTCCCCAGAAATAAAACTTTTAACAAGAGACGGAAAATACAGAAGTCATCACACAAGCACTTAATGCTGCTTCATAATGACCAATTGTACATTAAAAATAGTTAATTTTTAAATTAAAATAATTACAATAATACTAGTTTTCAACTTGGAAGGTGTTTAAAGAGCTGCCATCTTATTCAAATGATGTTATACATGTGGAGTAAAGGTGGTTTTTAAGTATATAACATGCTTACCACGTAATCACAAGCTGGATAATATGCATTGGTTCCACAAACGTATAAGTTAGTGTCATTTATCTTTTGAAGGAAGAGGATGTAATTTCGACAATCTACCTGAAACAGAAAACGATAATAGTCAATTTTCATACATTAGAGGTGATCACAGGAACCTTCACAAAGAGCAAACACAACTTTAAACACACAGAACGTGTCCAAATAAACTGGATTCAAACTCAACAAATAAGTTAAAGAGTAACACAAATTTTAAGGACTCAATTTCCAATATCAGATCTTAACAGTATCTTCATAGTATTTACAGAAGGTACTATAGATGTGCAATGCCCAGACCCGGGAAAGCACTTTACAAACATGCTTACCTTGAGCACGTGAGTAGTCCCGCTTGACTCCAGTACTGCTAAAGTGCTTTTCGGGATCAGGGTTTAAGTGTGTCTAGCACTGTACAGATAGAAGATAGTGCAGAACGGGTAACACTTTGAAAATAAACCCAGGACAGAATGCATGGGGACTGGCCTGTGTCAGAAATGTGGTCATTGGAAAAGAACAGACGTTTCAGAATCAGATTCGTCGATACCTGCTTATTGGTACTCAATATGGTAACTTATTTATAACTAAGGAGAGAAAACATCACTTTGCCGACCTTGTCCTTTCCTCTGCGAATGCATTCCAATTGTCTATCCCTTGTTGCGAACCAGTCCTCCTGGAACCAAAAAACATCCCACATTTAGACCACTGTATTTTTGGTCTAAAATTCTAAATATAAAATCGAAAGCAAAATACATCCACATTTTGATTTGTAAGGAGCAAATCCAGCTGCCACCTCCATGGAGATCCTGCTAGCAACAGTGCTGGTGTGATTCCGCGGCATAAGGACAAACGAGGAGTCTGGTGGGACTTTTAAAGACTAACAACCTGGATACGACAGGAAGCCAGATTTAGGGGCTATAGTACCACATGTAAGTGACTCCAGGAAAACACAGAGTCCACGTAAATAGGGGCTTTCCGTTTGGCAGGGCAATGAGTTTCTGGATTTGGTCTTTAGTGAAGGTCTTTATATCACCGCTTAGGACACAAGAAACTAGACACACATTTTCGAAATTGATTTCACCCAATGATATCACTTGAACACGGCAGTGATGTCAAACGTACAGGTAGTTTCCTCTGTAGATTCTGCAACATGCTTGGCCACACAAATCCTGTAAGCTACTCTGCGTGAGTAAATTCCTCTCTTTTACTGAGGTTCTGCACGGCCAGGAGCGTTCACCCACATGGAACAGCTTACAAGGTGAGGGTTCTAGTTTGTACGGAAACCCCCCAGAGCACACCACTTCCTCATTAGAGGCATGCCCTTCACGTATGATCTAAATGTAGATGTCTCATAATATCTTGCTGTTCTTTCACTTCTACTTTTCTCAATTATTTACATAAAAAAATGCCGCATCACAAAATAGGCTTCATGAGTGAGAAACCTAGTGGAAACATTAAATCCACTTCGTTTGAAGTCAGTGGGATTGTGTGTACTCAGAATCTTAAAAATTAAACTATTACTGTCTAAAGGCACAAACCAGCGTGATACAGAACTGCACAACAGGAAAAAAAATACCACGCTACCCAACAAAGCTAACTTTGATTGGGCTTTAGGCTCTGAATGCTTCGTGGTACAGCTGTGCCTTGTTTTAACCACAGAAAGTAAGGAGATGGGCAGGCACTCCATGGTGCAGAAAACCACCCTGAATTGAGGTATCTATTTATCCTGGTTTTGTGAAAATCTCTCAATAAAAATAATACCCGTAGTGTGTCGTTTAGGCTGCTGTTCCACACGAGGGCATTGGTGAGTTAAGATGCGGTCGGAGAGCCAGCAGGTTTTAATCGACAGTATTCAGCTGCTAACAGCACCCACGCTTTTCTCATTAACTAGATGACTCAATCCTGCAAGGCGGGAGAGTAAATCTCAAGTCCAGTTACACTCAGTGATGCTCAACACTTTGCAGCACTAAGAATCTACTCATACAAAAAAGGGGCTTGCTTCTCTAGTCATTAGAACACACACCAATCCCAATGTGGCAGCTCTTACTCGTGTGAATACCGTAAGTGATTTTGCACACATAAGGGCTGCTCACAGGTGTAAGAATTTAGCCTTTGGTCTCCACACTCCCAGATCTGAAAGGTATCATCACTGAACGTGTAACCCCTTACGTACAGAGATCAATATTCCGACGGGAAAAGTTTCCCAGACAAACATCTATCTCCTGTTAACAGTTGCAAGACATTGCTTTGTGGTCTATATAGGTCTGAAAATTAAACGATTTCAGAAAAAGATATACCCTTAAGCAAAATACGCTTTTTAAAAAGAATGGATAAATACTGTTCAGCTTACACTGGCTAGTTCCCTAGCGATGTCATTCAAATCAAGAGCAAACATAGCATCTCGGGCTCCAACGAATAAGGTATCAGTTTCTTCACTCACCAAGAGTGTGGAAAAATTGGATATACCTGCTTTCATAAAAGTTTTTATATTTCCATCTAAAAACATACAAGTCAAAAAGTTATTTTACAAATTATTTTCTGCTGGAGTACCAGACTGAGAAAGTGATAGCATGGGACAAAGGCATATATTTTATACAATTTTTCCAGGATTGGTTTCAAAACAATTTTCAGTTATGTATGGATATTTTATTCCCACTATTATATAAGAAAATAACCAAACCACAAAATCATTATTAATTAGACATCAGAGTCTCCAGCTACTAGATTTAATATTAGGGTTAAATCACAGCAGAATATGCATAGAAGAATCTGTTGAAAACTGTTGTCTTTGCAGTTTTGCATGAAAAGGGAAGCTCTTCAACCTGTTAAATCTCACAAGTTAAGCGGGATTGGGATGCATCAATACTTGGATGGGTAAACACCTATGGGATGGCAAAAGAGGTGTTAGTGATGCGGTAGGTGGCATCTTCTCTGATCCTGTGCAAAAATCAATGCCCCAGCTTGGTGTTAGCAGACATGTGCTGGTGAAAGTACCATTTTTCAGATGATACATAAAGCCTAAAA
The DNA here is from genome assembly GCA_007922175.1 of Pelusios castaneus. Taxonomy (NCBI): domain Eukaryota; kingdom Metazoa; phylum Chordata; order Testudines; family Pelomedusidae; genus Pelusios; species Pelusios castaneus. The sequence goes on from ML685800.1 coordinate 1,678,865, forward strand.
TGAGAAAAATGCTTATAGGCATTAAAGATCCGATACCATAACATTCTCCAAGAGATTGGAGTCCACAATATTAGTATCCAGGCCAAAAGTTTACAATGAAAATGAAGTAATTGTTGTTTCAGGCACTTTAGCTGGCAACTCTTACATCCCCACCACACAGGGAACCTTACCGCTTTTGGGCATGTACCCTTAACTCAAGAGTTTTATCACACTTACTTTGGTGTGTCACTGTTTTTCTGGGAATGCAGTTCAGGATAGACGCTTCTGGCTGTTGCATTAATCCACAAACAAGATAGAGACAAAATACAGCAGTGGTGCCACTCATTTTCAGAAATCCAGTTTTAATTCCTTGATATTTAAATATTTACAGTCAGCATTTCCTGCATGGCTCTTGAAAATATCTTGTTAGGAAGCCTCAGAAGTAGATATTTGTAGCTTTTAACATTTAATGAAGCTTGTACAAGTCAAAGTAGCCTTTTAAACTGTTTATTTTTCAAAAAACCTTTTCCACTAACATCCAACAGATATAACCTAAAATTAAAAGCAATTAAAGTTCAATTCAACTGATTACCTTCAACTGATAATCACAGATCAATTGATTTACCACCTTAGTCTTCAAACAAACTGCATTCTGCACTCTTAATCTTTTTCAATTGTATTTTACAGCTACCTCATACATTACTAGCCAACCCTTGTTTGTACATATGAATGTTTAGATCAGATTTAATGCATCCTGCAATAAGGAGGCACAACACAGCTGATGTAACAGTGCTGTCTGTGTATATCTCTTGCTTAGGTCATTTTTGCTTTCCTGTGTTTTTGCCTCAGCTTTGTTTCAGGTCTTTGTTCCATATTGGTAGATGTTATCTGAATCCAGGGTCCCCTTTTGGGAGAACGAGGACCTGAAATACAATTGTACCACTGTAGAGGAGAAGAGTTGCACAAGTGGGTGGGACGCAGGGCCGACACCAGGGATCCAGGGCAGGAGCTGAAGCCAGATCAGAGGCCTGTGGCAATTTTAAAGACTAATAGATTTATTATTGCACAAGCTTTATGAAGTGGGATTTTCTCTCACGAAAGCTCATGCAATAAACAAATCTGTTAGTCTTTAAAAGTGCCACAGGACACTACCCCTTTGGAACAGGACTCTCTTTGTTTCTCTGCAATAGACTAACACGGACACCCCTTTAAAGCCAGATCATGTAACTTAGGTTTGTGGGGCTGGCGGTGGGGTGGGGCCCCTGGCAATTGCCCTGCTTGCTACCCCCGGATGCCATCCCTGGCGAGAGGGCACCAGTGGACAGAGAAGAGCGCCAAAGCCTGTTGTGCAAAGCTCACACACTCAGCATTTCCAGCCACCCGTGCGAGGGCTCAGTGCAAATCCCATTGCTCCCCGGGCCAGCCCCCCTTTGCCTGGGAGGTCTCTGGGCGCTGGATGTGACACCTGCCTTGGCTGGGGGCTCCCCAGCTTCCCCCCCACAGGGGAAAGGCGGGTCAGGGCGCTCTGGGGGGCCTCAGCTCTGGTGGGGGGGCCTTCATCCTCCACCAGCCCCCCAGTCTGCATTCAGCCCCCCCACAGGCTCCTGCTGCCTGTGACCAGCAAATACACAGCCACGCTGGGACCCCCCCAGAACCCCTATAGCCCCCCCAAGGGTCCCTCCCAACAGCAACCCCCAGGGCCACCCCCACCCCTCCCCCCAGGACCCCACAATGACCCCTCCCCCCAACTGCCGCATTACCTGGGGGGAGACGTTTGCCCCTCCCCGGCCCCGCCCCCCGTTCCAGGGTTCCTGCCCCCCCCAGTCCCATGACGCGCGGGGAGAGGCTGGAGGGTTGTCTGTCCGTCTCGCCCCTGCAGTGTAAACGGTCCCGGATCCGGATCCGGGTGCACGGACACTCCGGAGCGAGCACGGACTGGCCGGTCCCAGCCCCGGATTGCTGTGCGCTGGCACTGGGCGCCGCCCCGAAGTAAGGGACGTAGCGATGAGCTACTGGGACTTTCTCCTGTCCCCAGTCCAGCTCCCACTGCTGGGGGGAAAACGAGAGCGGCGCAGCGCAGAGACAAAGGAGAGAAAAGTGTAGCGAAACCCAGGCTGCCAATCAACGCTTCGTATCTTTTCTTTCTTACTCTCAAACCTAAACTGCACCTGTGATGAAATCAACTTTTCGCCCCTCCTTCAACCTCACTTCAGAGGAGCACTGGGTGGAAAACCTACTTTAATAACAAAAAACAAGGAGAGGCCCGTGGTGGCACTTTAAAAATGACATTTCTTCAGGGGTAAGCGTTTGTGGGCTCCAACCCACTTCATCAGATGCCAGCATATTTTAGTAAGTTTGCAGCATTGCCGTTTTTGTACACCCAGGAGCTGGGGGGTGAGACTTTTAAAGACTAACCGATTTATTTATCACATGAGCTTTCGATCCCTCCCACAAAAGTTCATGCGATAAATAAATCTGTTAGTCTTTAAAAGTGCCGCAGGACTCTGTTGTTTTCCTACAATAGACTAACACAGCTCCCCCTTTGGAAGGTGGGTGAGGTAATAGTATGTGTTGGGCCAAATTCAGCTGGTGAAAGAAACTTTGGAGCTACACCGTGGCCCTCTTCCTGTGATATGTCCAAAATCTTCAACCATTTAGCAACGAAAAAGGCACATTTTCTCCCCCTTGAAACAGAACAGAGTAACTAAGTCTCTCAGGAGAAACACACTATTACATTTACACTTACCAAAGTTCTCTAAAAATTTGCTATATTAAAACCCAAGGAAAATCCATTAGAGATAAATGTTAGTCACCCACTCCACCTCCTTAATAAAGGTAGCTTTTTTCCTCCCCTGCAGTACATTTTTTAGTGCTCTAGCCCTTCTACTTAAGTGTGCTAGCAGCTAGCAGACAATATCTCCCCCCCCATTTCCTGCAAGATATTATTCAAGTAAAGTAGACCAGGTGGAAATAGTTTTTCTGCTATTTAGCACAGTTTCCTTTTCAGTTTTCTCTTACCTCTGATTACACAGCTGACAGTGCCTCTTGTTCGATATTTACATCACGTTGACTTTAAATGTACTCATGTAGTTGGCAGCTGATAACAAGCGGAGTGCACCAGAGGCCAGGGCTGGGGCCGGTTTTGTTCAACATTTTCATTAATGATGTGGTTCTGGAGAATGGGGTGGATCGCATCCTCTACAAATTTGCAGATGACACTAAGATGGGGAGAGTGGTAGATACCCTAGAGCGTACGGACAGGACACAGAGTGATAGCCAAATTTGAGGATTGGGCCAAAAAAATCTGGTGAGGGTCAACAAGGACAAGTACGGAGTCCTTCACTTAGGATGGAAGAATCCCATGCACTGCGAGAGCCTGGGGACTGGGTGGCTAGTCAGCAGTTCTGCAGAAAAGTACCTGGAGATTACAGTGGAGAAGAAGCTGGAGATGAGTTGGTAGCATGCCCTCCTAGCCAAGAAGGCTAATGGCATGTAGGATGGCTGCCAGCAGAGGGAGGGAAGCAATTATTCCCCTCTACTTGGCACTGCTGAGGCTAGATTTGGTGTATTGTGTGCAGTTTTGGGGCCCTCATTACACAAAGGATGTGGGGAAATTGGAAAGAGACCAGCAGAGGGCAACAAAAAATTAGGGGGCTGTAGCACCAGTGCTTAAAGTATAATTTGACAGGCCCAGGAACCCTCCTAATCTCCAAGCCCCCTTCCCGTATTGTCTGGCCCCCTTCATGCATGTGCGGGCCCCAGCCCAGGTAGCCATTTGCAACCACTTCGCAGTACCACATGCATCGGTTACCACTCTACAAAAATATTTATAACTGTATACGGCGTTTGTGTCTATAGCAATTATTGTCACAAACCAGCAAACACTGCATCACACAATACGTATTGTGATTAACAACGCTGGGGTGTAGGACCTGCCAGCCGCCAGGGCAGGGCGGAACATGCGTTCCATGGGATTTTTCTATTTTTAGGGACCCTGGAATTCTGGCCCCTCAAATTTGGGGGCCCCAGAACTGCGTTCCGGTGCATTCCCCCTTACTTTAACCCGTGTAGCACATGACGTGGGCTAAGGGAACCAGACGTCTTTAGCCTGCAGAAGAAAAGAATGGCGGGGAGGGGTGCGCAGGGCGGGATTTGATAGCAGCCTTTACCTATCTACGGGGGGTACCAGGGCGGAGGGAGCCAGGCTGTTCTCAGTGGTAGTAGATGACTGAACCAGAAGCAATGGTCCCAAATTGCACTTAGAGAGGCTGTGGTTGGATAGTTAGATTTTTTCATTAAGAGGGTGTGAAGCACTGGAAGGGATTATAGAGGTGGTGGGCTCTCTATCCTTAAGAGAGTCTTAAGGCACAGCTTTACGAAGCCTTGGCTGGGATGATTTAGTTGGGGTAGATCCTGCTTTGAGCAGGGGCTGCGCTAAATGATCTCCTGAGGTCCCTCCCCCCCATACTATTCTACGGCTGCTCAAGCCTACGCTCTGGCTATCACTCACCAGCCACAGCCATGAGATACAGCGAATAATAAAGATGGTAAAGAATCATCATGCGAGCATTTTAAAATAATTTTCCATCTTATAGCCAAGGATCTATTTTTAGGAATCAAAGTTTGTGTTTAGACTTAGTTTGGGCAAAATGAAGCACAACTGACTTTAGCCAGAGCACAATGGAACATTAATAGAAACAAAAAGGGTGCTGTATTTGAGCAGCTTAATATTTCTGCCTTGTTTAAATATTACAGATTAAAGATGCTATAGATTTTTGTAAATAATTGTGTAACAGGAGGAAAATGCATGATTGGTATTATATATCATTTAGGATAGGTAAGTAACAGAAGAACAGTTGCATGGATTAGTCCAACACACCTGTTTCAAACAACAGTGCATTATTTCCACTTCTATTCCAAGCAAACGAAGAATGATCCTGCACCTCCTATACCTCCACACAGTTACATATGGAAGAACTGAACGTAACTTGCATTCTGGCTGGTACAAACTGGTATTGGCACTGAAGTCAAAGGTAATGTTTAATGCATTGGAACCCTAGGAAAATCAGATAGCTCTGAAATAATCCAAAGAGTAATCCTGTAAATGGATGATTTTTTAGCAATATAACACTACATTTCATGTGCCCGTACCAAGGAAGTGGTGCAGATTTTCTACATTCACAAACAAAACATCACTGAAACCAGAAGGAAATGTTTTACCTCTACATTTATTGCAGATTTTAAAAGATTAACAACGTTAACATCTTTCTTTATACTAGAAAGAAACTTCAGTTATCCAATAATAAGCGTCTATTCCTAGCTTAGCACTACTGCCAATTTGCACAGAACAAAAACTAGCAAATTGCTCTACAAGATCATCAACAGTAAAAAGAACCAAAAGACAGCAGACACACCACTGAAGTTACTTAAAATGTTCACTGATGCTTGTAGTCTTCATGGAAGAGAGCCTGGAAACTAAAATAACAGAAAAGAAACTAGTAAACAAGGCAATGTATCTGCACAACGTTTCACACATGTACCAGTATTTATATTTTCAAAATCAGAGCTGCCTGCAAAAGCAGGGCAAAATAAAGGGGGGGAATTCCTTCTGCAAAAGTAGAGTACGGTCATCTCTCGGTAAAACAAGATAAAAGTGGTGCACAGAAACCCACGTGAGAGCAACACTGGAATCGTAGCACCAGTGCTCTTCTACTGATATCTTGTCCAAAAGTGAGGCTTGGCACAAGTAAGACTGGCCATATTACAGTTATCCTGGGCAGCAGATTAAGATTCCCCCGAGAACTATTGTTCACATTTATTTTCAAGAGTGCATAATACTCAAGGAAATTGTTCTAAATTGAGCTGAAATCAGCAGGGAACGTACCATTTTCCAATCTGGATACTGAATTTTTCCAGACTGGATAAGCAGGTGTTCAGCAAATGTACCCAAATGGTACTATGCCTAATCTGTTTAAACCAGAACAGCCCAGAATGCTGATCAAGGTCAAGGGCTGAGAAATGGATCCCAACATAGAATGAAGCCACAGACCGATTTGTCTTTTTTTCTGAAACACAGTATGTAGTCAAGAGAGTGTGCTTCCAAAACGTAAATGTGAAAGAAGAGGTGAACGGGAAGCATGTAGGGGAGGGAAAATTGTACACAGCAACCATGGCAGCTTCATCAATGAAACTAAAAAGAAAGTTAAACCCATATTAGCGGGTATGAGAAATAACTCTGGTGCCAAGAATATTGGTTCCAGAGTGTCACTCTAAAACAGATCATGAATGGTGGAACTCCTTTTTTTTTTTTAAAAAAGACAGTTTTTGCATTCAACACAATGTCTAATTAAGCAGGGGAAAGGGAAAAAGTGCAGTGGAAAACACCTCTAAATAGGTATCCAAATATTGTACCAGCTGAACTTAAAGGCAGCCTCCATCCAGCATGATTGTGCTGTTCATGATTCTAAAACATTTCCAAGCAAGGCCTACGGGACAAATCTCCGTAGCATCACCAAATATCTTGAATAAAGCAGGATGAATCAGGTAAGCTTTGAGAACAGACATTTGCATTTACGGTCCCGATGCTTTAACTTCTTGTAATGTAACGGTGGAAAAGCAGGTGATGTTCATGGAAAAATTTAACTGTACCAACATGACAATCATTTCTATATCTGCTATTTACTGTTTTTAGTGGTCATGAGCTTTCAAGCTATTAAAAGTGAATGACCAGAAAATTATACTGTAGCAGGATATCGTAGCTTATTGCTTTCACACACACAAAGCAAAGAGAAATCTTGCTTTCATAAACTCAGTCAATTGGTTTTTACAGGAATGGAAAGGTTTGCTGTGAAAGAATGAAAATTAAGATACGCTCTTTCAGTTGGCAGGTTTATTTCTTTTTATAGCGAGCAGAAGACTGCCCTTTGCCCAAGAGGTACAGGTGAGTTGATAAATGGAGATCAAGTTTTCTTGCATCTTCCTCATTTAGGAATTTCAGAGCCTATTGCCTTACTGTAAAGTCTTGTATTGATTGTACCGTAAGCTGTTTGCATTACAAGCAGCATAGTATCAGATGAACTCATTAATAAACCTGCACACTCCCAGCAAGCCAAACATGCATCAACTCAAGACAAAGTCTCTTTCAAGAGGACTGCAACAAAATCATCTTTGCCACTGTAACATACAAAAAGTGAAGGCTCTCAGCTATTTTTAGAAGTGTAATGATGGAGAAAAAGGAGCAGGCTAGAAAGTGCAACTGATGCTATGAAATTGTCACTGAGCAATCCGGTCTTCACTGACATGCAAACCTGGTGAAAGATGATCAACTAGACCTCCAACATTTGTCTCTAATACTATTAGGCTTCCATCATTTCTTCAGAACTGCTTCCCCAAGAACGTACGCTTGTTTTGTTATCGAAACACGGAGTACACCTGAGTCTCACCTTTGATTTAAATAAAGACAGAATAATGGAATACCAAGTTCAATAAAAATTTCAGGTTTTGTTTCATATTCTTGGGGTCTTGCAGACAAATAACTTCTGAAGAGCAATATTCATTGGATTAGAAATACGGTGACACCTCAAAGGGATGCTTCGACTTACAAAACAGATGTTTGGCTTCCAGAGGTTCTTCAATATTTGACCTCCAATACTACTTTAAAACACTGGACCAATCTTCCGCAGATCCCAAGTTACACCTTGTTCGCAGATTTATTTCCTTCGAGGGAAAGACACTATACAAGATTTTGAGCAAGATCTGTAAATTCATGTAAAAACAAGTAGTACACTTAAAATTGGTACTGCTTGCATGTTACAGTGAAGATCTCAGCAGCTGAGATTTTTGTTAGGCAGCGGAGTTGGATGGATTCATTATGTTAGTCCTACATAAGTAGGCATGGATTCCTAACTGCCTGTATACTTATTTTAAAGGTAGTGTTCTTATATGGTTCTATGAATGAAAAAAATATCAAGAACTGTTTTGTTCAGATCACAGCAACAGTTCAAAAGATGCAGCGATTCAAAAAAGCATAGTAAAATAAAACGTCTGGTACTGAGGAAAATTCTCTCAAAGAGATCTGAATTTGAGAAGCTTCGCAGCCTGAGAAAGGGGCAGACTGCTTTTCCAGCTCACTTTTTTCATGTTTCTTATGTTCTTTGGAGCAAACCATTTTGTTACGTAATAGGCATTCTTGGCCAAAGAGAAAGGTAAACAGGCACACCTGAGAGCAAATCAGTTGTTTCTTCCTCAGAAGGTGACATCCAAGTTGTCAGCTTGCACATTTAAGTACAAGGCTAACTTTAACCCTGGAAAATGTTTTTGGTACATTAGTATTCAAGTTCACTGCTACAATACAGTGTTCTCCAGACTGGCAGTATGCTGAAAACATTTCACTCAGCAGCTTCTGCAGGTCCACGTTTTCTAGCAAATGAGTCTCTTGTGTCAAACCTAAAAAGTAAGATGTTGGGTAATTCAACAGTCCAAAGTAGTTCTGGATTTTCATGAAAAAATAAAACCCAGATGTATTTGTGGAAACACAAACATTTTCACTTCTGGTAAAAGCAAGGCTTTTGTAACAGCAGCATTTTAATGTTTGCAGGAATTCATAAACCAGACTTGACCATTACACATACCTATTTACTTGCTCTTTTCTGCCTGTACATTTGTATCATTCTCTGACGGAAAACATCAAATGTATCTTCTTTATTTTCTTCCCCTGCAGCACCCAAGCCCTCCCCTGCAGAGGTAGTACCCCTAGGGAGTAAAATGGATAGTTAGCACAATTTGATTGAAATACATTATTTGAGAAAGTGCAGAAAAGATGTAAAACAACAATAGTTTCAAAGAGAGAGTTACAGAATAAGAATCTATTTCAGTTTCTCCATGTCTCTTAATATGTTAGGTCAGGTCAACTATGAAATAGTTTTTCCTCCTCACAGACAGAAACAGAAGAAAAAAAAAAAGGCCAAGCTCTTGTGATATTGTTGGGGAAAAGAAAGGTATCAATAGTCATTTAGCAGACCAATTTCACACAAACTCCTCTGGGTTGATCACCCGATCCATAACAGATTAAAAATGATGGCATCCCAAAATTGCAGTTTCTTAAAATATAAAATAGCACAAATGCCGTCAGATCTGTTGAGAAGTGTATAGAACAGGAAATGACTCCAAGCCTGTAGTACAGACCCAGTCTTCTCTGGAAGAAACTGATGGTGCCTGATACTTTCTAACACCCAGCACCTGAGGTTGAGTGGGGTCTACTCCTGGGAAAAAATGTGGCACCATCCCTCTAGGAAGAAAGCACGTCATTAATTCATATCTCCTCACACAGAAAGCCAACAGAAGGTGAGGAATATCAGATTAACCTTTTACTACTGAAGCAACTGGATTGGGTGAACCAGGAGAATTCAGAGCTGAGTAAAGCCCATCTCTTTTCAGGTCATGATGGCAGGACATTTACTTCCCTCAAATCTAGGCTTTCTGAAAGCTCTCCCCCTGAAAGAATGATCCTCTGTAGAAGTTTTATCCTTCAAGTCAGCTGCACGTGAATGATGGGAAGTTACCAGACCTGAACATAACCACAAAGGCTGGTGAGCTGTAATTGCATGTGCAGTGCCATAAGTGGAAACTTAGATGGCATATGTGGCATTAAAAAAGAAGCCATCCTCATTATCCAATTTCTGTAACCACATCCATGGCCATGAAGCCCTGCGATATTTGTGCATTCAAGATCAGATTCAGCTTTGCAGCCCACAGAAACTTTTGTGGCTGCAACCAAGTCTCAGGAAGGTGCTTTTTTTCTTTGCAATCCTGGCAATCTTAGAATCTGCCTTGGGAGCTGCAAGATCAAGTTCAAAACTCTTTAGGGACAGGGTTTAGGGACATAATGTCTTCCTGGCAGGGATAGGCCACTGTGCGAAACATGCTATGATCAACCTAGTCACTGCACTAAAGACCTTCCCAAAGATACTTCTGTGACACCCACAGTAGGGAACAAACAAAAATGTCTGGTACATGTTATAACAATCTTTCCTCTGGACCTCCTTCTGCTCCATCATTAGGTTACTGGTGTTTCAGAGCGGGGACTGTCTTCATTTTACGTCTTGTACAGTGCCGACCACTGATGCTCAAGTAACAATGGGTTTGTGACCTACGGTAGCTCTTATAGCTCTTATCGTATCAGCAAGGGAATCCCCTTGCTGGGATAACTTTCAGGGAAAGAGCACAAGGGACTGATCAGAGAAGTTAGTTGATCACGCTTAAAGTCAGTCTAATTTCTAAAGACCTTCTGCCTTCAAATTTTCCTTTCCCTCAGTTCAACCTTAGGACTGGCCAGAAACACAGCTGTGACGAATCACTTCTCTGAAAGGGAGAAGGGGAACTCAAGAGGAGAAACAGGTTGTTATTCTCAACCTCTCCAAGACTAGTCATAGGCAGGCCTCAAATCCCTGCTCTACCTCTGTACAAGAAGACTGATGTGTCTGTTTGCATCAATCCTGACAACAAGCGCTCTTCTTGCTGTAACAAAGCAATCAAAGGCTACTCTAACATTATATTGGACTGTCTCCAAACCCTCACATATTGTGTGTGTTCATTTTCTCTCTGGTGAGAGAGAATTAGCCAACTTGTGGGCCTCCTAACCACATCTTAACTTGTTACTTGTCCACAGAATGGCATCTGGTTTCCCAAGCATGAGCATTTCCAAAGGAATGGCCATGGATCACTTTGAGTAGATGAAAAGCAGCAATGTATGGCAATTAAGGCCACTAAAGTGACACAAAAGGTAAATTGCACAGAATGGCTTCACTCTCATGGAGGTCGTCTGAGACATTCCTCTGGAGACAAAGGAAAGAGCAATGGAGACCATTAAAGGATCTAGTGCTTTGGAGTCTAAAGACAGCTGCAAATCCCTCTGTACATTAGACGGAAAGGGACAGCACAATTGTCCTGAGAGCTGTGTACCAGTACAAGCACAAACAGTTCTCACTTCTGTCTGCTATGGGCAAGTGCATCAAAATTAAGTGATACAGCTTCAGCTGGAAAAAAATAGCCCATTTTCACGCCTAGAAAGCTTTCCTTTAGAAAGGATCTGAGCCTTCTTCAGAAGCTGGTTGGTTAACAGCTGGACCAGCTACACAGGCTTTAATTATTAATTGCGTGCTGAGGAAACCAAGGAGCTCTTGGTGCCCCCAAGTGTGTTGAGATGAGAAGATCTGGAAGTTAAGGGTTCTGATTTCCCATAGGGTGTTCCCTTTTGAAGGAAGGAGCTGGGAGACTAAGGAGACAGGTCACCTCAGCACAGGGGGTCCAAGAAATGCAAAGGAACTTGGCTAAAGACACCCAAAATTAAACCTAAATCAACTGATTCTGTTGAAGAGAAGGACAGATGAACATTTTCCCTCAGAGGACAAACAGTACTTCAGTCAGCCAAAGAGTTTCCCATACGCAGGGGAATGAGATCACAAATCTTTATTGTGCTCCTTATTTCTATATGCAGGTTGGAAGATTTATTACCCACTATATGGCCTGGAACAGGACACTGGAGAAGACATCCTTAACACTTGGAAAAGATGGGAAAATATAACATTCAATTTCAAGGGAAAAAAGCACTCACCTTCTGGGAGACGCACTTACCTCTTTGCAGGACCAGAGGAAAGAAGCTTACATTGACAGTGGTGGTGGTGTATTAAATTTAACCCATAAGTAGTGTGTGTGGAATTCCCGTGAAGTCTATTTATATATTACAATGCACCCAACACTGTAATATCCAGGTACCAATTCGGCATGCAGACCTTGCAAGTCAAACCTTTTTTTTTCCTTCTAATGAAGCAGGGCACCCCTATATTACATAGTTTCCACACACAGCAGGGTGCCATCCAGGGTTTAGGTGGGGGTAAATAAAGAGCATCAGGAAGCATTTCCTCCCAGCCTTCATACAGATGGCAGGAAACAACCTCCCCTTAAAACACCAAGTTCCACCCAATCTGATTAGCAGAGGCATGAGGCCTCCAGTCTCAACTTTGACCAGCCCAAGGAGTAGACCAAGAGTGGGAATAAGACACTGGACTGATCCCCTCAGGGCAGGGAAGAGACCCATAGTTGCTAACAGAAGTACAGTATTTTCCAAATATGTCTTATATTTCTGCAGTTTGCTCCCATTACATACACTTTCACAGGTTCTTTGATTCCTTTTCCTTGTGAACCAAGACCACGTCCTTCTTGCCAGCCCATCTTTTGAAGCATCTGGAAACCCACATTCTTAACTGTCAATTTCTTGTGTAAAAATTCTAAGTCTTTCGGTTTCTGCAGAGAAAGAAAGAGCAGCGGGAGACTTTTTTGGTACAGAGAACAGCCAAAGGTTTGATCTCTTCACAAGAGATCACCTGCAAATTGAATGCGTCCAAGTTCCTGGCTATACAGAAGTAGATTTCAAAGTAAATGCTTAAGTGATACGTTTCTTCATCTGAATGGAAAAATGTCTGCCGGCGAGTAGTTTGGATCAAGCTACCTTTATTCTGTGTTATCAGTTTGTTTAGTCACACTATAAAAAATAGGAAAGTCTTAGAGCATACTATTTTCTTTTTTAATAATTGTATTTTTTGATAACAAAAGCAGATGAAAGGTTTGAATCATTAACCCAGACATTATTACAAAAATTCCATTTGAACACATTTATATCAGTCTTGCAAAATTATTATGAAAAGGTAAGAGAAAGCTACCAAACTAACCAATGATTGAATTCTTTCAACAAGGACCCAAATTTATGTGGTGGCAAGCTTCATCCCCTTCCGCTAACTTCACTGGGAGCGGAGAGCAGCTGGCTACTCTCAAAGGGTGCCTAGCTTCTTGCCAGATCAGGGCCTAAGATTCTGATTGCCATGAAATCATTGGCAGACACTTATAAAAACTGCAAAAGCACTATTTTCACAAGACAGTGTAACTACACACAGGTTCCTCACCTTCTTCTTCTTCGTAACTGGGCGGCCCCGGGGTCTGTCATAAGCAATTCTGACAGGTTCATGAACTGGGAATCAAAGCAAAGACAAAAATCAACCATGAAGATGACCAATTTTAATATGGAACTAGCAAAATACATACCTAGATACATTAATCCCATTTAGTGCCTTAATCTAATGCCACTACAAAGGACAGTAAGGTTAGAGGCCCAATAAACAAAGATTTTCAAAGCACAAATGGGAGCTAGGTACCTAACGCTCATCACTTTCAATTTGAATTGGGTAAGTAACTGCTCTTTGTACCATTGACAACCTCCTCCCAAAGTAATATAGTATAAGGATCAAATTCTGCAATGACTTCATATCTCTTTCAGCTTCACTGACTTTGAAAAATGTTTTGGTGGAAAGCCAAGTCAAGACTGCACTTAAATCAATTCACTGGGTCTTGTTCCCACAGCACATACGAAGTCATCTATTCATAAGCCATTTTTAGCTAGGTATGGTAAAGCCACTCAAGAAAGTAGTTAGTGAACACGTGTGGTTGTCAGTTTTCAATGTACCGGTAAGTATCACTCAGCTGTTAGAATTCGTTCTTTTAGAACACAAGCAAGATAACACGACCATATTGTCAAACTACTTGACAAATTCCTCTTAGCTTCTGAGATAAACATTAAACCAAAATACTTCCACGCTGCAAAATGTTCTCAACAGTTACTCTGACTTCCTAACTGCGTTCATTGCCACATTTGAGACGTTACTCAAAACTAGAATCAAGTGATGGAAATCTCTCACCAACCCACCTTCTCTTGCTTTGTTCAACAGCAAGAAGTGTGGGTATGCAATGTCCACATATACTCATTGAGTACAAGCATGGTTGAGACAAACCTACACCACACACAAGTTAGAAGCAAGTTTTACCGACTGTCCACCTGTTCACTGGGATGTGACAATGGCTACTGAACAGACATCTGAAATACATTTTTTAATTCCATTTATTAAATCAACCACAACAAATATAGAGGAGTTGAAGGACTCCTTGCTGAGGGGCAGAAAACCTCCTTGAAACGACACTTACCTTTTGGCTCCTCTATGAGGCATACCCTCTTAGATGCAGGAATCATGCCAACTTTCAGAGATTTGCTGCTGATTCTTTTGCGAGGGAAAGGGGTACCAGGACCAGAAGCTGGCACCAGCGCTGACAGACTTGGTGTAGTGCCATCAGAAGCTGAGCTTGGTGGCATTTCACCTGTTGAAGTTTCTTCTTCTGTTTTGGAGAGCATTTCTTTGGATGTGACCTCCTCAGCTACACCAGCTGAGACCTCTTCCTGCCGCTCCTCTGCATGCTCCATTTCCACTTCTTCCAAGGTTTGGGAAATATCTTCTTCAAGCTCAGCTTCTTCCTCTTCTTCCTCATTGTCCTCTTCCTCCTCATCCTCTTCTAAATTATCCAAATTTATCTCATCATGTTTAGCACTTTCCTCAGGTTCAGTTGTTTCCGACAAAGCACTAAAATTGATGGATGGGCACAATTCATAGACTTTCATTCGATAAAATTTGAAAGCAGAACTGTTTTGGTCTTGTAAAAACCTGGACAAGAAAGTGCATTGAAAAGCATGTAAATTCAACAAATAAAAAAGAATTCTTATGAGCTACCATCAAATTAGGTATTAAAAAATGGATTTAATGAAAAAGATGAGAAGTAATCATTATAGTGGTACATTCATACTAATCTGAACTACCATAGGAACTCCCAACCCCATGTGAAAAAGTCTCTTGGTTAAATGAGACAAACCTAAATGACATTGAGCCAAATCTTTTGTTGGTATAAACTGGCAGACCCCCAAGTGTTCCAATTTATAACATTAATGGATATAGCTCATTATATTTAAAGCTCTAAAAAGAGTTCAGAACATAAGAATGGCCATACTGGGTCAGATTAATGGTTCTTGTGTTACAACAGAGGTCTGTAAAATCATGAATAATGTGGAGAAAATTATTGTATCTCCCTCCCCCCTCCATTATTTCTTTTAGAAATTGAACAATCCCAGCCTTTTTTAATCTCTCTTCATATGGAAGCTGTTCCATACCCCTAATAATCTTTTTTTTTTTTTTTTTATTGTTTTCTGCATCTTTCCCAATTCTAATGTCTCTTTTTGGAGATGGAATAACCAGAACTGCACACAGTATTCTAGCGTGGACATGGCATTGGCTTATATGGTATCATTAGGATATTTACTGTCTTATTATCAATCCCTTTCCTAATGGTTCCTAAGATTCTGTTAGCTTTTGGGACTGCCACTGCACATGGAGCAGATGTTTTCAGACAACTATCCACAAAGACTCCAAGATCTCTTTCTTGACTACCAATAGTTAATTCAGACACCATCATTTTATATGTTTAATGGAATGTTTTCCAATGTGCGTTACTTTGCATTTATCAACACTGAACTCCATCTGCCATTTTGTAGTCCAGTCACCCAGTTTTGTGAGATCCCATTGTTCCTCTTCACGGTTAGTTTTGGACTTAACTGTCTTAATTTTGTATTGACTCCAAACTTTGTCACCTCACTGTTCACCCCCCTTTCCAGATCATTTACAAGTATGTTGAACTACACAAGCCTCAGGCCAATACAGATCTTTTGTAAAGAGCAAGGTCTCCCTCTCTACACTGTGAAAGCTGACCATTTATTCATACCCTTTGCTTCTTACCTTTTAACCAGCTACTGATCCAAGAGAGGAACTTTGCATAAGGGACTTGTCAGGCTTTTAGAAAATTCAAGTACACTATATTCTCTAGAACACCCATGTCCAAATGTTTGACACTTTCAAAGAATTGCTTTGGGGCGCAAGATGACTGACTATGGATGTAATAAAGTTACATTTCCCATCTATCATGACAAGTGTGCATTCTGGAGAGATTTTGGCCTCCTCTTGAACTTTAGATATTGAAACAATAACCGAAACAAAAGTTAAACAAGGTGGACGGATCATCTGACTTAGTAAAACAAATCAAAATCCTACATATTTTTGTAAATGTTACAGTTTATATCTTCTTTAATATCACTGTCTTGTGGTCCTTAACCAAACACCTATGTAATTTAATTCTATTGTAACCACAAGACAGAGATCTATATGTCAAACAGTAATTCTACTTGAGAAGCTTCGTATTGAAATTTCTCTTATTAAACTATATACACAAATGGATTTGTAGGTTACTCACCAAAGATCTGGGTTATCCGCACTGTTATCTATGCTGAACTGCTCAATTTCTGGTCCCACCTGAGCAACAAACTTAGCTAGCTTCTCAGCAGTTTCCATTGTTTTAGCATCAACTGCAAGTGAGGAAACAGTATGTTTGTACATTGCCTAGAACAATGGGGTGTACAGTAACAGATGTCAAGACATTATGACATGAGAAATAAAGCCAAATAGAACATTTTATTGACATCTGAACTCATGCCTTGCACATATGACCAGAGCATTTATGATCAAATCTCAGATTTTCACCTACCATCAGGAAATTGAGACAGTAGTGACTGGGAATGTCCAGTGGATTCTGATAAATCGTCAGTGGCTGCCATTTCTTCCAGTGACAGAGAAACATCTGGACTGGTGCCATGCTGTGAGGATCCTGTTGTGTCCAATGACGCGCTCTTCTCAGACATGCTGGTTTCTGACATGAAAGGTTTTGATTGGATGGAGCCGTGGGTAAGCTTGTCTTGACGTTTCAGCATCGTACCAGCTGAAAGCACAGTCTGTGTCCCTATGGTGGATTTTCTCACTTTCCTACCTCTCACACCATGTTGTGTCAAAATTCCAAGTCTTTTTCTTTTAAAGAGCTTTTTCTTGATACTTGCTACTTTCCTTGCATACAACATTGCCCTCACTGATTCTGTTGCATATTCTTCTGGTGTTTTCCCTTCTCCGCCTCCCTCCTTTGTAGAGGATGTCAATCTTTGCATCTCTGATAACTTCAGCTTGTAATATTTGTATTCTAGACTATCCTCCTCAGACAAGAACCTATATTAGAAAACAAAAATGAATGTAGCATGTATAACGAGAACACATACTGAAAGCAACCCTCAGTATTTCAAGCCTTCATGATACCTCATGGTATATTTCAGGGAAAAACACATGCCCTGCTCTCCCAAAAAATATCCAGCAGGTACGGGTTTTCCTCAGATAAGCAAAAATTAGTTTTCCACGCTGCCAAATCACTGCTTGCTTTAAGATAGCTCAAGTTACCAGTAATGAAACAGCTATACTGTGGCTCGTATTAAAAGTGATGCTGTCAACTTGATTATTAATTTTTTTGAAGTTGACTCATTTAAAATAATTCGTTTGGAAAAGAGTGCCCTTTAAAGAATATGTCCCAGATATTTAAAAAATTTTCTCGTTCTACTTCACTCTTTAATGTTTTTTCAGCAAGAAAAGAAACGGAGTGTCTGTACAGAAGCATCAGTTTATTAACTATCCACAAACTATACTTCCTGGATTTAGGGAAGTACTTAAGCATGAGTAGTCTCATTGACAATGAGGCTACTCACAAGCTTAAAGTTAACCACGTGGTTTCAGTATCTTCTAGAATCACCGCCAAAGTGCTATCTGGAGCATAAAGTGAACAAACTGGTAAAATAGAGAAACATTATTTTCTCTAGCTATAACTTGCAACTACAGAAGTCAGTTCTCAAACAAACAAACTTCAAATACATAGTATCACTTTAAAATAAAATGGTACTGTTGTTGTTAAGGATCGGACAAATTGACTGGGTGGAAAGGATCCAATCTCAGTTTTGCTCCTATGAAATCTAAACCAGGATTTAAATTCAGGTCTTCACTGACCTATAATTTAGACCCCAACCCTGCAATGAGCTCCCTGCAAGCAGATCCCTATGTCTGTCTGGAATCGTGGGGACACATATGAGAGCACAAGCATCTGCCCACATAAAGGTGAATGCTGGATCAAGGCCGCAGCCCTCTTCTTCATCTTCAAAAAGAACATTAATGTTAAGTTACTGAAATTAAATCAACTTCATAAAACAGCATTTTAACATGGACCAACAAGCTTTCATAAAGCATTACAAAATTTTATTTTCAGTTTCAAACAAGTTACAACTAAAATTTCACACCCAAGTTGCAGTTAGAACAAAATTAAATTTACTTGAAAAAATGTAAGATTATACCACACTTACGAAATTAAGTTTCTCAAGTTCTGTTTCCCAACATGACAAATATGGGATTGGATACATAATTCACACATTCATTATACCTAGATGTCTTAAGGCTTTCTACTCAAATTATTTTTGCCTTCCTGCATTTGGACTGACAGATCAAAAGGATTCTAGTCTACTAGACAGAGCAGGTGATTAAAAATTAGGATTCCTGTGCAGGTATCACTCACCTTCCATGTTAAGAAGCTTAGTTAGCATTTGTAAAGTATTTTCAGCTAGTCAGATGAAAAATTCTCTAAAGGCTTGGTTTTAAGCTACCACTGATTTCAGTGGAGCAGGGTTAGACACTGAACATGGGAAAACCAGTATTGTGCTGTATTAGAAATAACTTCACCAAGATACCTACCAATATTCCGGGCAGTTCTTTTGAGCAGTTCTCTCTTTTGCTGACAAAGTGCCTGTAATAATGCTGTTCACTAGCTTTTCAATCGTCTCTAGAACGCTCTGATCAGCTCGCTGTGGAACTGTAATGACAGAAGAGCATGGCCATTGTATTATTCTGGTCACCAGGATGGCAAGCTGTCTAACCAGGTTTACAGCACTCTTCCAGGAGCAAGGCAGTTTAACACCCTACAAACCCATTCTCAACAGACAGGCATTTTAGATGTAATCAGCAGAACAGAAGGGGAAAGTGACCGTGTAATACCTAAAGAATGTGGAGCTGGAAGATACACGCCAGGTCTGTATAAATGATACTAGCGATATAGCATGACAATTACTAGCTGAATTCCAAAGGGGTAGCCGTGTTAGTCTATTGTAGAAAAACAAGAGAGTCCTGTGGCACTTTTAATCACTAGCTGGTAGGCTAGTCTCCATTCCCAGTCAAATAATGGAACAAGTGTTGAGGAAAGAGTTACAACACATCCACGATGATGGAATCTACCAGCAGCAGTGGGCATTGTAAAGAAGAAATATTTCTGAACTAATAAAGTAAATTTGTATCTTAAGGGAAAAGCTATTATTTGCAATATGATCAAGTTTTAGCACATCATTTAATAGAACATCTCAGAATCTCACTCAAAATTATTTCAAGTTGGCTTGGATAGGAAGTTTACATGACTTGAACACAAAACACCCAAACTACGTCAGACCAATGGTCCATCTAGCCCAGTATCCTCTCTTCCAACATTGGTCAATGCCATGTGCTTCAGAGAGAATGAACAGAACAGGCAGTCCTCACATGATCTATCCCGTACCGGAATAATCATAAACAAAGGGTCATGGTAAACAGCAATGTAATAAATTGATGAGAAGTGTCTACTGAGGTGCTGGAGGGATTGGTGTGAGGTTGTTTCTTATTTAGAGGAATCTAGTCCAACTTGAAACTTTAGTCAAAAGAAAAAAAGTCTCAAGTATCTTCAGCTACTACATTTACCTCTGAGTCCGTCTATAGTTAACATTTTAGAGTTATATTTTCTTATCTTTTAAAATGTTGACAGAAAAGATGCATGTTGAATTAACGAGAATAAATTAAGAAAGGGAAAATTTCAGCTGAAAAAAATAAAACAGGAAAAATTTCTGAGGCTGTCTTAGGTCTAGAACAGTGTCATTATGAGACGCAGTATGGCCTAACGGACGGAGTGGAGGGGCTGGAGCCAGGACCCTGCAAATTCTAATCCTGGATCTGTCACTGACCACCCACTTAGTCTAGGCAGATTAGCCCAGCTACAAAATAAGAATTACTTATATGCATCAAAAGAGTATTGTGAGGACTAGTTATATTTGAATATTACCATGAAAATGTAAAGTGCAAATTATCTGTCACTCAGGACAAGTGTTGAAAGACCCACCATTTGGAACATTTAAATCTAGACTAGACGAAACACCAATGAGTGTATTATAAGGAATAGTCTTGCACTGGAGAGGGATTAACTAGATGGTCTAATAGGACTTTTTCCATCTTCAACTTCTATGAAAATATCTAGTAATTAGTATCAGAAGGATATTTTATGGCACTGTACTTACTCTTGCTTTTAGGTCTTGTGTCAGGAGCAGTTTTTTTAAGCTGTACTGTGGAGTCAGCTTCTATTTTCTTCATCTGAATTGGATAGCCACTTTTCTCGAGCCAAGCTTTCAGGTTCTCTATGTACTCTCTTCCAAATAATGTTGAATCATCAAAATTTGGGAAGGATGTTGGTGCCGGAGCCATTTCTTGGAGACCAATAGCTTCAAGTATTTTCTCTTGCCTGAAAGCAGAAGCTAATGCAAACGTTTGGCCCAGAAGTGCCAAGGATTTACGACACAGAGAAATGGTGGTCTCAAAAGCCGCTGTCATTTCTCCAGAATTACCGAACCCACTTGTCTTGATGCTTAACTCATAGGCATTGCAGGCCATAAGCAGAGGTGTAACACTCTTCAGAAGACGGTCTTGGAGCCTCATTATGTACTTATCAAAAGGTTTTATTATTTCAAAGAAGCAGTTCTTTGTCTTCATGGCACCCTTGTCCAATAACATGTTTAAGAACTCATTGTCTACTTTGGGAGTCTTCAAAGCAGCGTGTTGTAAATTTTTGATGGTAAAGAAGCAATAATCTCTGTGTTCTGGCTTTAGTGAGCACTTAAATGAAGCAAGCATTTTTGCACATGTTTCTGTCTCCAGCTCAAAGAGAGCCCCAAAGAGCTGTTGAAATTCTGCATCATTTTTTATTGTGTGAAATCCAGCCCATTTTATTATTTCTATCCCAAAGGTTGAAAATATGTCAGACTTGTCCACAAGATCAAAATTCAGATCTCTGAAAACATGTGCAGACTTCGGGAGTCGGAGGATAGGCCTTTGGGTTGCCACAGTTGGCCTCTGATTAGGCCGTAGGATGAGCTTCTGAGTAGGGCGCTGGAGAAGTGCAGATCTCTGGTTAGGTCGTTCTGTAGTTTCTGGCATCGGATCATGTTGCAGAGCTGTCTTCTGATTAGTTACTGGTAGTGTTTTCTTGGTGTTCCATTTCTTTAGGGGAGTTTTGATCTCTCCTTTAAATACTTTATTTTTAATAACAACACCTCTTGTAATATGTTTTCCACGCAGAATCCTTCCTCTCCCAAGGTTGCCTCTGTGTACTGGGGTTCTGAAATCACTCTCAGATTGAATTCCATATTCCAGGTCATAATCCTGACTTTCTATATTCCCATAATCCTCTTCCAACAGTCCTGGTGACCTAAAATCACCCAAGAGCTCAGAAGAGCCAAAGTCTGTGTCATGCAGTCTAGAGGATTCCCGAGGGTGCGGGCGGCCGTAATCCCGGTCCCGAGAGGCAGGGCGGCCATAATCCCGGTCCCGAGA
>ML685800.1:1700311-1727039 GCA_007922175.1 Pelusios castaneus
TCTGACGAAGTGGGATTTTCTCGCATGAGAGCTCATGCGATAAGTAAATTTGTTAGTCTTTAGAAGTGCCACAAGACTCCTTGTAGTTTAACATAAAATATGTTAACGTACTAAGAGCTCAAACATATTTAGACATCTGAGCACCCAGCACTCCTAAACAGCCCATAGAATTAGAATCCAAGTTCAAATCTATTAAATCTCTCTCTCTTCTTATACTTTCCACCTTGTAATAAAAAAAGCAGTAAGTTTAAAAAATGTTTGAGTTTTTGCATGAGAAATAATTACTTAAAATATTTGATTTATAGACTCAAATTCCCAAGAACAAGAGAGACTATTGTGACTGTCTAATCTGGTGTTTCCCAAACTGGGGGCGTGAAGAAAATCCAAGGGGGGCACGAGGCTGTGAAATTTTTATAGCGAAAATTTTTTCGTGCCAAGAAAACCTACTTGTGGTGATTTTTAATTGTACAATTACAAATTGAATTTTTTTTAAAAGGGGGTTGGATGATGGTAAAGGAGAGGTGGGGAGGCGTGCAGGTTTCTCAAAAATCAGAAAGGAGGCGTGATGGAGAAAAGTTTGGGAGTCTCTGATCTAATCTGACCTCCTATATAAACACACCCTAGGATGTTCCTCAAAATAATTCCTAGACCTATCTTTTAGAAAACCATCTGATCTTGATTTAAAAATGGTCAATGATGGAGAATCATTATGACCCTCAGTAAGTTGTTCAAGATTTATTATTCTCACTGTTAAAAAATGTATGCCTTATTTCCAGTCTGAACGGGTCTCACTTCAACTTCCAGCCATTAGGTCATGTTAGACCACCTACTGTTAAGACTGAAGACCCCATTATTAAATAATTGTTCCCTGTGTAGGTACTCTAACTGTAATCAAGTCACTCCTTATCTTCCTCTGTTAAAAGATCAATAGATTGAGCTCCTTGGGTCTACTGTTATAAAGCATATTTTCTAATTCTGTCACTCACTCTCATGGCTCTTTTCTGACTCCTCTCCTATTGATCAACACCATTTTTTAAAACTGTGGACACCAGAACTGGACACAGTATTCCAGCAACAATTGTACCACTATCAAAATAGAGGTAAAATCAAGATTCCGGTTTATACAGCTGAGGATGGCACTCCTTTTTGGCCACAGAGTGACACTGAGAGCTCATGTTCAGCTGATTATCCCCCACAATCCTCAGATCTTTTACTGGGTCATTACTTCTCAGGATAGAGTCCTCTATCCTTTAAGTATGGTCTGCAATCTTTGGCCCTAGATGTAGACATTTACATTTAGCTGTATTAAAACACACACAGTTTACTTGCACCCAATTTATCAAGCTCTGAATGAGTGACTGTTGTCTTTTGTATCATCTGCAAAATTTCACTACAATGATTTTATATTTTCTTCCAAGACATTTATTAAGATTTTAAATAGTGTAGGACCAAGAACTAATCCCTGGGGAACACCACTAAAAATACATCCACTTGATGATGACTACCTATTAATAGTCACATTTTGAAATCCAGCAATTAGCCTGTTTTTAATCCGTTTAATGCGTGCCATGTTAATTTTACTTCATTACTAGTTTTTAAAATCGAAATGTCATGTAGTACAAAGTCAAATGCCTTACACGGGTTTGGACAATTTTTCGTGTTTGGACAATTCATATTTTAATGGAAACTAGCTTATTATAAAATTTCCAACTGTACAGAAATAATCAAGTGAAAAGCATTTGAAGATTACATACTGCACACATGCAGGACATTACTCCAACATCCCACAGCTTTTTCTTCCTTTTAAAAACACCATGAAGTGCAGATGGCCAAATATTGATATGTACCCATATGAAATTATTAGGGACTCCCCTTTCACTCCTCGAAATCAGAACAGTTGCATGGTTGTGACTTGAGTGGAATTTGGCTCCAAGTGTTTATCTAAATGATTTAGAAGATGTCTGAAAACATTTGGGATGCATTACACCCTGAAATAAATTCACTGTGCCAATGCTGGTCACGCCTCTAGGCCGGTACACAAAGAAAATCCAGAAAAGCTATATTAAAGCAAATTTACAGTAGTCAATTTACAAATACTAAAAACTTACAATTCCTACTGCAACTGCTGTAACCCATGAGTGAGTCACACACAGGGTTGATTTGGGGCCTTACCTTTGAAATGATGGATCGTCTCTTCCATAGCATCACTTCGGTCCATCCGATACCTTTTAACTTTGTCTTGCACCACAGCATCAAAAGTATCCCGCGTAATCCGCCTCGAGGCCATTTCTACCCTGTAACCAGAAAGATGCTCAGGCTCTAATTTCCATACATTTACTAGTTGCAAATGTATTCTTTTCCCACATGGGAGAGGCAGGGCTTAGCCAGGAGCATTTACCAAGCCACAGAGAGAGGACTGGCATGTTCCACTGGGTGTGGGGCCACACGGCACCTTCATAACAACACAGGCTGGGTCTTTGTTTTTCCTCTTCCCCTTGGCCACAAAAATATACCAACTGGCCATTGGGAAGCTGGGGCCCCAGCACAGGAAGGGAAGTACACACCCATATAACTGCCAGCCTGGAAGGAAGAGGTAAGTGCTTCCAAAGCCTCCCTGTGTGGCTTCCCCACTGACCCCATCCCCCCACACCCTATCCCCTGCTACCGCATTCCTCCCACCCCATCCACCCCACTCCCTCTATTCCCCTGCCCCCCATTCCTCCGCACCCCATTCCTCCCACCCCACTCCCTCTATTCCCCTGCCCCCCATTCCTCCGCACCACATCCTCCGCTACTCCATTCCTCCCACCCCATCCACCCCACTCCCTCTATTCCTCTGCCCCCCATTCCTCCGCACCCCATCCCCCCGCTACCCCATTCCTCCCACCCCACTCCCTCTATTCCCCTGCCCCCCACTTCCCCGCACCCCATCCCCCACTACCCCATCCACCCCACTCCCTCTATTCCGCTGCCCCCGACTCCCCCGCAACCCCATTCCTCCCACCCCGCTCCCTCCACTCACATCCCCCTCGCCCCTCCCCGTGAGCCCTCTCCTGCCCCACCTCGCCCTCGGTGCGGGAAATTCCCAGCAGCCCCTGCGGCGGCTCCCCTCTCACGCAAGGCGAGACCCCCGTCGCTCATGCGCCCTGCCCCCGCAAGGCCCTCCCTGCGCATGCGCAATCACTCCCCACCCCAGCACGTATCCGGGGGGGGCGAGTTGTTCATTTAAAAGGGGAACGGTTAGGCCCTACGGACCCCGCCCTCCCCCCACGCAGGTAGCGGACGGACGGACTAGGAACGCGCGCAGCGCAGCCGCTCACCCCCGGGGCGCTGCGGACGGCGGCTGGCCAAAGCCCTGCGCGGCGGCCGCGATGTATCCGCCAGCTCCTCCAAACTCGTCCAGGCCGCGTGGCGCGAGCGCCTATACTCGCAGCGCCTGGCTTGGAGCGATCGCGCACCGCGCATACGCTGTGTAAGGTGCGGGCGCTACAGTACTTGCTGATAGCGGAACGCGGAAGAATGCGGGCTCAACTGTTGCGCATGCGCAGAATCTTTCCCCGAGGCTATTAAAGCAGTGGCAGCGTTTTTGCGCAGGCGTACCAGGCTCCGTCATGGACGCATGCGCATTCCCGTTCTCCGCGCTCGAATAGTACGGTTGCCCTCCTTGTGCGCTTGCGTGCGGGCTGTGCGGCGGCGCCGGCGGCGAGAGACCAAGGCACTTTGCGGATGTATGGCGGCCGGGCTGGGTCAGTCGCGTTTTCCGAACGTCTCGTGCGGAACTAGCGGCTGCTACGGTGAGCGACGTGGGCCACACAGGTGAGTGGGGAAGGGAGTGAGATGGGCTTCCGCAGCGGACCCGCCCTAGTCTGCCCCCTCCCGCGTGGAGACTCGAGCCATCTGCCCCCCCCCCCCATTGGGGTGCACCGTGGGTTGTGCCTCAGCAGTGCAGGCAGCCCCCTATTTCCCCATTGCTCCCTTGGGTCGGCCCTAGAGCCCTGCCATGGGGCATCCTCGTCTCTGTCCTGGGCAAGGCTGTCGGGCCCTTAGTTCCAGCCAGTGAGACTGCAGCCCCCCCCCACACCCCGTCTCCAGGGATGGGCCCCACATCTCCCTGGGGCTTGACCCTCTTCAGCAGCCTTTGCATCTCAATGGCTGCACCCGCCCTTCGGATCCTAACATAAATATCTTCCCAGGCAGGTCCTCTGAGCGCTGTGTCAGGTCTTTCTCCCCCTCCTGCCTCACCAGCGCACCCCGCTCACATTGCCATCGCTCAGAGCTGTGAGCAGGTAGGGGCTGCAGGGAGATCGGTACCGTCCTAACGGTCGCCTCTGCAGTCAGGAACAAAGACCCCTTGTTCCGAGTCCTGTAGCTCTGAATTCCTTGGTTCTTTTAAAAATTGATTTTTAAATGAATTCTAGAAGTACAGCTTCTCCCTGGAGATTACTTTTATCTGTTGAGAGCCATGGTGCGATGGAAACCGTACAACACGTAGAGGGAAAACCTGGTGCCTGCTCCAAAAAGCTTGCAGTCTAACAAGACAGATGCACTATACATGAAAAGTGACGCCGCAAATGTTTAACATTTATAAAGTTGTAACTGTTGGGATTGGGTGCCATGCTGAAACAGCAAGGACACAGGACTGACAACCAGAACCCCTCAAGTTCTGCTTCTAACTCTGAGTCTGAATCCAATTCAAAATATTTTATGGAATGGCAAACTACACAAATATTTCCCCAGTTGTTGCTGTGTGAAAGCCCCACAAAAACAAGAGAGAAAAATACGTCAGCCCAGGGAATCCTGATTCCCCGTCCTGTGTTGTTGTCACCTTTCCATGGTGAAGCTGAAACTACTTTCAATTTCCTTTTAATTAGTTAGATTTCAGGTTCATGATGCCCTTTAAAAAAAGACTCAAACCACACAACAAATCATGAACTTTTAGGTGTGATCTGAGCATTGAGAGGCTGATGAAAAGAACAGTAGGGCAATTTCTAGAATGGCATCCACTGGTGACTGAAGTCTTTTGTGTTTCATGCACTAGAGGTGCAGAGAAGGTAACAGCAAACTAAGTCTCACCCATATCCTCTCTGACAGTATGCCTTGCTCTTGAGCATGGACAGATCTGGGTCCGTGGTCAATTAATAAACTTGGCCTCTGCTGAGACTTTCAAGGGACTTCAATTAGCACCAAATGGGGTGGTTTGCTTTGAGGTCACTCTATTGGGAACTGGAATGAAAACCTCAAACTCCCTTCAGCCATACACACTGAGCTGGTGTCAGATGGTAATCCCTTCGGATCATTGCCAATTTGGGACAGATTTGAGCTAAAGGGCTATATAGGTGATAGGCTCTATGTCCTAGTCCCAGCACTCTTAGCCATCTTCACTGCAGCAAGGAAAGTTTAGACTAGACATTAGGAAAAAATTCCCAACTGTCAGAATAGTTAAACACTGGAACAAATTGCATAGGGAGGTTGTAGAATCTCCATTATTGGCAGTTTTTAAGAACAGGACAGACAAACACCTGTCAGGAATGGTCTAGTTATGTAGTCCTGCTTTGAGTACAGGGGGCTGGGCAAGATGACCTCTTGTGGTCCCTTCTAGTTCTACGCTTCTATGATTTTGTGTTCTGTGCTTTCACTTTTGACAGATAGGGTAAGCTCTTTGTTTCTCACTCAAAAACATCATAATGTTTTGGAGCAAGTTTAATTCTGCTTTCCCGATGGCAGGTCAAGAAGCCATTCAGTCCCTCTTTAATAAACAAATAGAATGGCACTCAAACGGATCACACAGGAAACATTTGATGATGTGGTGCAAGAAAATATCACAGAATTTGACATGGATCCCGATGAGGCTGTGAAAGAAGCCGTCCAGCAATTTGAATCTCAAGGTATTACAAATTCCTCTCACCCTAAAGTGTTAGGCTACGACGTGTAAGTAAAATACTTCTGACATAATGAAAGGCAGGGGTCTGCTAAGTCTTTTTGGCTATGTTAGAAATGCCAACTTACTTCTCATATAAACTGAACAAACAAGGAGTCCTGTGGCACTTTTAAAGACTAACAAATTTATCTATCGCATGAGCTTTCATGGGAGAAAATCCCACTTTGTCAGATGCTTTGAAGATGGGGAAGATACAGAATGGGAAGAAGTTCCCCATTTTCAAAGCATCTGATCAAATGGGATTTTCTTCCATGAAAGCTCATGCGATAAATAAATTTGTTAGTCTTTAAAAGTGCCACAGGACTCCTTGTTTGTTTGGCTGACCTAGACTACACGGCTACTCTTTGGGAATTCATATAAACTGGTTATAGGTGTTAAAGAATCCCAAAATATGTGTTCAGTTCTTCTTCTTTCTGGAAACTGACCCCAGTAAAGGATAGCGCTTCTGTAAACCATTTTGTTCTTTCTCCTTGGGCACTTCAGTGATCCCAAAGTTCTTCAGAGAATCTGCATGTAAAGATCAGTTGCCTGCCTCTAAAATTCATCCTTTTCTGCGGTGGAATGTGAAGTTGTTTACAGCCCCCCATTTTTAAGGAGTAGTCATGATAGAAAAACAGCTCTAGCTGAAACAGCATGGGAAAATTTAGAGAGGCAGAATGAATTTTTCCCAATCTGGAATTTAGCCTGGACTGCCCCGTACTTCTTTTTTTAAAGGTACTTTCTGATCACAAATGACAAACTTTGGTTTTGTGTCTTTTCCAAACATTGTAACAAACATACTAATAATGCATGCTTGTATGTAGGTTTATGTCTACTTACTGTTAGCTTAATGTTCTTCACAGTTTTCACCAGTGTTCCCGTGTCCATGGCCTCCTTACTTTTCGGTTTTCTTTTAGGTGTTGATCTGAGTACTATTGTAAAAGCTGCACAGAAACCCACCTCTGAAAATGGCCAAGAGCAAAGACATGATATTTTGCAGGTAGGAAACATTTAATTGTAGCTTTTCAACAAGCTGTGTGGTCTAGTGGTTTGTGTTAAGGGCTAGGGGCTAACTAGCTGACCTGGAACCAAAGACGAGAGGTAAAAGGTTCCACATTGTATTACCAATCCTCAAATCAGGGTGATTCCATTTCTATCACTCATGTGCTCGTTAAAACATCTATAAGGTCTCATGTCGGGCCACAAGGGGGCTGGCTGAAAGCTAATCAAGGAATTCCTTGCTTCTGCTGGCCAGGAAATATTATTGATAGAATTGGAAAAGGTTCCAAGAAGGGCAGCAAAGATGATCCAGGGCATGGAGTGGTTCCTCTATGAGGAGAGACAAAAAAGATGAGGATTGTTCATTTTCGAAAAGAGATGACGGAGGTCTATAAAATCACAAATGGTGTGGGAACCAAAGTGAACAGAGAAGTGTTATCTGTCCTTTCTCACTGTACAATAACCCGGGCTTGTCCAATCACATTACTAGGCAGCAGGTTTAATACAAACAAAGGGAAATACTTTTACACAGCATGCAGATCATTGTGAGTGACAGTCATTGCCATGGATGTTGTGATGGTCAAAAGTAGAACTGGGGTTCACAAAAGAACTGGTTTAAGTTCACGGAGAATAGATCCATTAATGGCTATTAGCCAAAGTGGTCAGGGAAGCAACCCCATACTCGGGGTGGCCATAAGCCCCTGACTACAGAAGCCACATGTGGATAATGGCATGGGGGGGCGGGTCCTTTCATAATTGCTTTGTTCTGAACACTCTTCCTGAATCTCTGGTACTGGCCGCTGTCAGAGACAGGACACCAGGCGAGATGTTCTGATGTTTTTATTTACTGATGGCCGTTTGTTGGCCAGTGTGAAATGAGTTTGTGGGACCCAGGCCAATGTTCACTTTACAAAAATGGCCATTAGAATCGGCACTTTCCAGGCAGACTCTGCAGAGAGGCCAAGGGCTGAATGCGCCATGGGGACCGACTCACTTTCTTATGGTGCTCCCTGCAGCTCCAGAGTGAGGTGTGCTGTGGGGGGAATTGTGTGCCCAGAGACTACCATCCATCTCTAGGCCTGCCTAGTGTTTCTCATCTGTGTAAGTTCACTTACATTTAAGGGGAGAAATGGTTATAAATATGCAGATGTGATGATGCAGTGGATTTTTTTCTCAGACAGTCAGTTGGAGAGGAGAACACTAACCCGCAGTTTCCTTCCTTAGATATTAGATTCACTCAGGAAATCCATCGCTGACTCTGCACTCAGTGAGGTTGGCGAGCATCTAGTGCGCTTCAGTGAGCTATGCAAAGGACAGCTGGCTTCCCGCTACTTGGCTGGACAGAAGGGTGCCTATTCTGTGGTGCTATCTGTCTGCAGACTGGCCTCAGGAGACAGAAATGCCACGTTGAAGGCTCTGCATGCTCTGTCTGCCATCATGGATGGGCAGCCGGACCTGCTTGACTCTGCTGGCCAAGAGCTGTTGCTGCAAATTCTGAAGGCAAATGCAGATGATGTTGAAATGACACTAGCTGGGATCCGATGCGTCCGGCAGGCCTGTCTGAAACACGAGCAGAACCGCCAGGATCTGGTGAAAGGTGGCGTCCTGCCACTGCTGACAGGCTCCATTGTCCGGCATGGCGACTGTGCTGGAGTGGTCCGGGAGGCCTGCTCAGCGCTCAGGATCATGACGTTTGATGATGACATCCGTGTACCCTTTGGGAATGCGCATGATCACGCCAAGATGATTGTATCAGAAAACAATGGCTTGAAGATCCTTATAGAGGCTGCGAAAGGTAGTTTTTCCCCTTTGGCAGCTGGTTCTTATCTCATGCCCTCTGTGCTCTCCTCCCTCAGGATGGCCCTGCTTAACTGCAAGTTTCCATTTTAGTTCTTTCTGTGGTTGTTAGTGCTCAGAGCAGAGGACTCTGGATTCTCTTCCAAACTTGCTACCAACTCGCAGTGTGCGACCGTAAGCAAATTACTTAACCTCTTTGAGCCTCAGTTTACCCCTTTATAAAATGGGGGTAATAACTTGCCAGCCTCCCAGGAAGGGTTTTAAGGTTTGCTGCTGCTAAAATGCTTTCAGATCCTCTGAGAAGAACGGAAGAGGGGCAGAGTGGTGGCTGAGAGGTTGGGGCTTCAGTTTTCAGAGCTAACAGTCCCCTGGGTAGAGATCAGTTAACAAGCAGGCAACAGCTGTGTGAATTTATCCCACACATGGCCCCCTTGGCCTGAGAAGACCTGTGAGTCAACAGGGGGCCCATGGCTCATTCAGTTCATAGTGTGTGTCTCCAGGTAAGGGTGGCAGTCAGTGTCGGTGGTGGTGGTGAGTTCTGGAGCCCCATTAAGAACTGGACTGAAACCTACTAGTTCACTCCTGATCCTTCTAAAATCCACGAATAACTCCTTGGGTCTGCCTCCCTCCTTCCCCCGCAGCTCTTGTTTATATTCCTCCCTTGTTTTCCTCCTTCTGCAGCATTCACAGACGACTCCAGTGTTCTCAGTGAGCTTTGTGCCACCCTGGCTCGCCTGTCCGTCCGGAACGAGTTCTGTCAAGAGATTGTGGACCTGGGGGGCTTGAATTTCATGGTGGCTCTGATGGCTGACTGCATTGACCATCAGGTACGGTGAACGAGCTGCCTTCCTCGAGGACAGGGTTGAGAATCATGTTTCCTAGCACTGAACATGGGGCTTTTCATCTTCAGTGCACTTTCCAAACACGAATGAGTGTTGGGCTCTTCCCACATCATACTCACTACCTTCTGCATTCTGACACACACCCCAAGCTTGCATGTTCTGAGTTGGATGTACAGCCAAGAACAGAACCCAGAAGAAAACTGGACCATTGGCTATCCTCTACCTATTAGCTGTGATTTTTCTAGGGAGTTAGGTGCCCAAATCCCATTTAATTTTTCCTGGGATATGGATATTTAATTCTCTTGGGCTTCTTTGAAAATCCCAGCTACTCTGAACGGGGCCAGTGGAAAACGGCATTCTGCAATGTGAGAGGCTGAGAGTCCCGAGGAAAAGTTGCTATTTAGGTAATCTTTAACCCCAGTGGTCCTGACTGGACTTGTGAATTTGCATCTCAGGGCTGGGAATGAAGTGGAAGGCGTTGCCTTTCAGCCAGAGTTGCAGGTATACGTTGGGCTCTGGTGGATTTTGTTCCTCTCTGTTATCTTCCTTGCTGATTGCAGGAGCTGGTAAAGCAGGTGCTGAGTGCCATCTGGGCGATCGCAGGCAACGACGACGTGAAAGACGCCATAGTCAACACTGGAGGAACAGATCTCATTGTGCTGGCTATGAGCCATCACCTTGCAAGCCCTCAGGTATACAACTGTATGTGTGCTTGGTGCTCTGTGTCTGTCTGGGCTTGGAGGTCAGTTTTGCCCATTATTTCAGTAATCCCAGGGCCCTCGGCTGCATCTCCTCCCAGGTAGCGTTACTCACAACCTACACGACTACGTGTGGCTGAGAATAATGGCCAGCTTGTGCTGAGAACAGAACTGTGCTAGGTCCATTGTGTGTTTCCATAGTCCTAGCTTGTAGAGTTCTGCTGCCAGCACAGACAGTGCGGTGAGCATTCAAGGGATCGATGCATGCTTAGATTTTCTAGACAGGTTAAATGGATGCTTTGCCAAGGTTTATATCCTTCGACTGTTCTGGTTTGTTTATCCAGAGAGCCCAGGGGACTGAGCTGTACACATCTAGGTCAACTGTTCGGATCCAGCCGTCCCTGAAAATCATTCCTCTCTGCTGTCTTTGTGGTGGCCTTTATGTCAAAGGGATACGTGGGACTCGGACTAGTTACTGGCAGGCAACTGTTCCCTTCAACCCTCCACATCTTACTGGAGTTGCCCCTCTTATTGGCAAAGCTGAGGTCTCAGTGGACCCTCCTGTCGCGCCTGTTGGGATGAGGTGGTGTGAGAAGGGGCTGTTTGCCTGGCTGCTGCCCAGGCTGTACCTGTTCTGTGTCAAAATGGAGGATGCTGGTCTCTCACACCAGCACCAGGCTAGCTGAGTCGGCGGCATGTCTCAGTGGGAGATGTCTTCTCGCTCCCTGCGGGTGTGGTGGGTGCTGGAGGCTGGTGAGGGGCTGCTGACTTTTTTTCCTCCTGCGGCTGGTTCTGGCAGTGATTTCCTTCTTGCTCTTGGTCCCTCAGATCTGTGAGCAGGGCTGTGCAGCCTTGAGCATGCTGGCCTTGCGCAAGCCGGAGAACTGTAAAGTCATCATGGAAGGCGGTGGGGCCCTGGCAGCCCTCCAGGCCATGAAGGTGCACCCGGGAGAAGTAGCGGTGCAGGTACGTGGCTCGGAGCTCTCTGTTTCTGATGCAGCACCATACGGCTCGCTGCCTCCCTGGGCTGCTTTCTCTTTCACCCAGCCTGTGCATGGGGTTTGCAGCCGGGTGGTGAAGATAATGAAGGCGTTGAGAGTGGGGCGGGGTTCTGTAGTTATTTCAGAGGCATCTGTCTGTCTGAGCTGCTTCACTCCAGATTCTTACTGGAAATTGCCTTTGTCTGGGTTCAGTCCCAAAGACCTCGCTGTGTGATTCGCATTCTTCATGCTGTACCTGTATCACTGACGCCTCTTCCAGAGTTTTATTGTCCCGTGTAAATGTAGCCTTGAGCCCAGTCCCTCCCAGTATGGTGCTCCCGGGCGCCTCTGGCACTTCCAGCTTCATATCCTGCTTTGAGGCTTCGTGGCCTTTAAGGAGAAAATGGCTAGGTGGATGAAGGTTATGTGGCTTGCAGAGGCAGCCAGAACTGCTCCACGTGGTCAGAGGAAAAGCAGGCTGGCTGACCCCAAGGCCAAGTGAGAGCTATCATTTTAAAATGTTTGAAATGAAACCTTTTTATGTGAGAGCATGTTCACCCTCCTAAGAACAGCCATGCTGGGCGACGGCAAGGTCCGTCCTGGCCAGTAGCCTCTTTCTGACAGTGGGCAGTACCAGAGCCTCAGCGGGGAGCATCTAGAACAAGGCAATCTGGAGAGATTCACCTGCTTTCTCCACCCAGATTCTGGCAGGCAGAGGTCTGGGGACGTCCGGAGCATGGGCTTTGCACCCTGCCCTTCTTGGCTACTAGCCATTGAAGGATCTGTCCTCCAGGAACTTAGCTAGGTCTTTTTGGAGCCCACTTATACTTTTGGCCATGGCAGTGACTCCTCACATGCAAAAAGTGTCCGCAGCCCACCATGAATTCGGGAACCAGAGAAGAAGGCTGAACGTTTTTTCCCCCCCCCAGATCTTCTGTCCTCGCCCACGTGACAACCAATGAGCTGACGTCTCGTCTTGGCCCCGGGAGCAAAGGCCCTGGCCTGGTGTGTCCAGCTCCCCAGACAGCACCCTGGGTCCCTCGTTGAGGGGGTAGGAAGTCACTTTGGGAGGCTTGGGTTTGGTGTGTTCAGAGGACAACTTGTAGAAACAGGATTTAACCGTGTGCCTTGTGGGTGTCTCTTGTCAGCGAAAGGTCCTAGGTTGGTTCAGGAAGCAAGCGGAGATAACCTTGGGGAGTTGGCCTGTTTTTCCACCAAAGCGGGTTTTAATTTCTGAGTCTCACTGCCACATGCCTGCCACCTCTGTGTCTGTGGCTGCTGCTCTGCCAGGAGCGAACGTGTGCAAAGCGTTGTGGAATCCCTCACACGGGAGGCGGGCAGTAGACGGAGCCCAGCCTAGCTGCACATGCACCATCTGATTCCTTACGCTCCTCCCCATGCACCCTCCGGGAGGCGTTAACTGTTCTCCCTTGCCTCTCTCCTCAGAAACAGGCGTGCATGCTGATCCGGAACCTGGTCTCCCGGAACCGGGACTTCTCCCAGCCCATCCTAGAGATGGGAGCTGAGCAGCTCATTGTGGAAGCTCGCGCGGCGCACCAGGACTGTGACGATCTAGCCAAAGCTGCCTTGAGAGACCTTGGCTGTAAAGTGGAGCTCCGGGAGCTGTGGACAGGTCAGAAGGGAAGCCTGGCTCCCTAAGCCATTGCCTCAGAGAGCCCTGGAGCGTTGGGCCACAGGATAATCTGCACTTCAGGGTGGCCCGTGGCAGCGGAAGAGATCCCGGCCCGTGGTGGTGCGGGTGCTATGACACAGCCGCTGCAGAGACGGCTCTGGCTGCATGTGTAGCTACAGGTAAACTTGGAATGATGCCTGGAAAAGACCCACTGTACTCATCCCCAGCCTCCCCCATTGCTGTGTGTTACATATGTAGAGTAGGAGGTTGTTCCCATGTGTGTCTGTCCGTGCCGTGAGCCAAAATCGATCCTGCCGCGGTTTCACATCTGCTAGGGTAACCAGCCCTGTTCCCATCTACCTGCTTTGGGCCACTGGCAGCTAATGTCCCAAATACTGTTTGGGGGAGAGGACCCCCATAGCGAATGTGCACACCCTGTCTCAGTGCTCTGTGACTAGCATGCCGTGTGTTGTCTCCATGTGCTGGCTGTCGCCATTTCCATCTGATAGTGTGTTAAAGAAATGCAAGACATTGACTGGAAACGTCATGGCCCGGTGTTTCACTTTCATAATGGCTGAGCTTTCACAAAGCAATGTAATGGGATAGGGTTATTCCAAAGGAGATGAGAGAGAGAGAGGGCTTTGGAGGCAGGGAAGAACCAGCTCTGTATGCCACAGTGATAAAGCCACACACTGCTGCGATCATTAGAGACGCCCTCTAAAAAAGAGGACTGATCCCTGTAGGCATTTCAAATAAACACCGCCAGCTGCGTTGTCTACCTCTCGGGCATCAAAAGACCTGAGAGCCGTAAAGGCCCCAAAAGCACTAATTCTGCATGTAGTGGGTGTTTTGTAACAAGCTGCCTGCATCCCTTTCTCCGTTCCCCCGTCCGTCTGTCTGCAATCCCAGCTCAATGGACCCTGTGAGGCTCCACGTGACCATCTCTCCAGGCAGAGACTGGGCTTAACAAGAGACCAGAGTTCATCTGTGACCAGGATATTCTGCATTTGAAAGGGGGCCTGGGAGCATTCTGGAGGGGGCATTTCTCTGATGCTGGCCTGCCCTTTTGACCTGCCTTCAGCGGTGGGGCTGGGCGGGCCCATCCGCACATTAGGGACTGACAAGTGGGACAAATTGTAGCCCAGAAAGGGGATGAAATGAATTCTACTCCTGTCTCTCACCGATGTTAGCGTGATGACTCAGTCTTTCTCCCTTTACTCCTGTCTGGGTCTGAGTCCCAAGGTCCCCTCTAGCTGCAGAGGGCTAGGCAGGGTCTGTGCTGCCCTGGGTTAGCGACGGGCATTTTGAGACGTGAGGCGTTACTCTAACAGGGAAAACGAGGGCACTGCATTGCTGGTGGTTTTTCAGACAGAATCCCCTGGCCCCTCCCAAAGAAAATCAAAGCAGAGGAAAGCAGGACCTGTTACAGAAATAATGTATTTTTAAAAAGAGCCAGCCCTGAGCGTGCGGCCGTACATGTTCATCTTCCTGAGGTTTCCAGAGGCCCGTTACTGGTTGGAAGGTGGAGGGGAGGTGCCGTAATGGGGGTGAATGCGGTTCTGCCTATGGTACAGCCACCGTCTCAGCCTACTGCCCACGTGTCCTATGGCCTCCTCGGTCCCCCGGCTATTCCCAGCCCGTGGCTGCACCATTGATGACCTCCTGAAGATCTTTCGCACCCAGCTTACCAAGGAGTGCAGGCTGAACCGGGAGGGGGTAGATCGTGGCTCTTCACCAGCAGGGTGGCCGGAGGTCGTGGGACGAGAGCATGGTGCTGACTTCTGGTGCCAGCCTTCCTTTCCGCTTCCTCGAGCTTCAATCTGCAAGTACCAAGGAGAGAGAGGAGTCAGAGGGAGAAGCCGCCTGCAGGTGCCACTCTGACCGTCACCTTTTAGTCAGCAGTGGGGCCCATGACAATATTCCTTCGCTGTAGCTATGCTCAGATAGTACCTGTTGGAAAGGGCGTAGCACCACCCATGGCTTTGGGCTGGCCCCAGGCACCAGCGTGGGAGCTTCCATTCTCCTGCATTCCTCTTTTTGTGTCCAAGGAAATGGAGAAGCACAGTCCCCCGTTTCACTGGCATGGTCCCTTCCACCCGGAGGGGCTTTATTTATTTTGTTAAAGAATCAGTTTTCTTTTGATCCTCTATAATAAAGGTGTAAAAGCCCAGACGTGCAGTGCAGGGACCAATCTTTATTTCCTGGTGCATCTCACCTGCCCTAGGTTACACTACAACAGGTTGGTATCCCTACTACACAGCAGGGATTTTGCTCCTTGATCACCAGCTAAAGGGCTTTGGGCTGGGTCAGTACTTGGAGAAGAGCCTTCTGAAGAGCGACCAGCTCCTGCAAACAACGGGGTCCTGCTTCAGAGAGTAAAATCATTAGCCCGAGGTTAGAAGGCCTGAAACCGCTCACGGCGAAGGGTTGGGTTAAACAAAAATCTCCTAATCCAACAAAAAAGTTCTGAAATGGTCCCAGTATCCCATTTTGGCATTCTCAAAATGACTGTCAGAATTTACTTAATTTACACTTTTTAAAAATCAATGTGGAAGGAAACATTTGACTTGACCTGCAAGATTTTTTTTTCTCTTTTTTTGGATGATCGGTTTGTGAAAAATTTTGAGTTTATGATTTTTTTTCATCCCTATTCAATCTGGGAAGATGTTTTTTGAAAACACGAAAATGCTTTTGGGATGGGAAAAGCCATTTCCCTCACAGCTGTACTCCCGACCCTGGGTGCTTATGAATGATCTCTTGGCATTTCTAAGAAGTGTCAGAGTATTAACCCCTCCTATGCTGTCCACATTTCAATTCAGGTCACCAAACTGGGCCTCCCTCAATTCTCCACCTAGTTTTTCAGTCTGAAGGGCTATTTTGTTCAGTACTGCTCGACAGCTGCCCTGCTCCACCCTGCCATGGCTGTGAAGCGCAGAGTGAGCTCTCCCTCTTTTATTTACTTTGCAGCATGGTCTGGAAGGCTCATGCGGTGTCTTTAAAGCACTCAAGATCTGTGCATGAAAGGTGCTAGAGAAATGCTAAGAGGTGGTATAATCCCTTGCGGTCCCATTGTCTCCTCCAGCCAAGGGTCTTTAATCACTTACATATTAGCGAGTGATTCCTCGTGGCTCCAGTCCAGAGGTTATTTTCACAGAGAGATGGCACTTTCCTTGAGACCACACAGTGAGCGTGTCAGAGCTGCAAAGGGAACCCAGGAATTCTGTCTCCTGCTCCCCCCACAAGAGTGGTGTCTTTCAGTGCGGTCCAGCAACATGGCATTTGTGGGCCAAATAAAATACACCCTCATCCTGGTCAGGTGAAGGCCGGTTTGAGAGCATGCTGGCACCGGTGTTCCTGCACGCCAGTAATTTAAACATCATATGTTGGAAGCAAAAAAGGTGTCTGGGGCTATGGAGCATTAGTTATTTCTATTACAGTAGCGCTCATGGGCACCAGACAAGGATCGGGACCGTATCGTGCTCAATCCTGTACAAATGTAACAGACGGTGCCAACCCCAGAGACTCACCCTGCAGCATCACCCAAGAAAATCAGCGGCAGCTGCCAGAGGAAGGTGGAGTCTAAGGAGGTGATGCTGGTCGGCCTGGACGCAGCTCCCAAGCCCTTGTCAAGCTTGGCTCAGGCCTCACAGGCCAGAGGAGCATGAAGGAGGGCAACGAGGTGGATGCTTAAGGCGCAGCCGGGGAGAGAGCGTGTAGAAAATGTAACCAAGTGCGAAGTACCATGAGCTCGAAGCACAACAGGTCTCCAGGGCCAATGGGCACCGCTTCCCAACCTCACACGTACCTCCGAGTGCCCCAGCTCAGGGCTGCGCCCCCATGGACATCGCGAGCCTTTTTTCCGCCCTGGTACTGCAGCCCCTGGACCCAGCAGTGGGGTGAGCTCTGGCAGGCAGACGTCCTCACCCTCCCTTCTGCATTGCTTTGGCTGTTTATTCGGGGGGCATTTTTTGCTGGTGGCTGCAGGGGGTAATGGTCTGGGAGCTGTGTCTTTGCCAGGCCACAGGCAGCTTGCAGGGTCTGGCCCCGGCAACTGTCCCGAGTCTTTCCTCACAGCTGCCTGAGCAGGTCCTGAGGGTGTGCTCTCCTGCACGAATAACTCCGCAGCAGCCTCTTCTGTGCCGATCTCTCCAGGCTCCTTCAGGTCTTCACTCACCTCTGGGTCACATCTCCTCTCCTCCAGTGCTGGATCCTGCTGACGTTCTCTGTCCTTTTCACCTTCTAATTCCTTTCCAGATGTGCTGTGGCTGTTGCCTTCAGACGGCGGTCCTCTGCTTGGTGCTCTGGGATTGCTGCGGATGGTCTCCCCAACCAGTGCTTCACCTTGATCCTTGAAGTCCAGAGCGGTGTCACTGTCTCTGATATCTGAAACGGTCAGCTCCCCCTCCGAGCCTCCACTGCACTGGACGCTGGCATCACAGCTACTTCCGGCCCTCCCCTCTGAATCGCCTGGTGGAGAACTGGGATTGCGCGGCGGCTGGTAGCGTGGAAGCTCAACGTATGTTCTGTAACAAGGGAAATAGCCGGTGGAGGCAGCTGAGTCGCTCAGAATGCAATCCTCATCTAAGAAGCAGTAGCTCTCGTAGTCCTCAAGGCTGTTGTCAGGGTGTTCTGGCCTGGAGAAGGGAGGGGTAGTTTTACCCTCTGTCTCGAAATCGTGTGAGAATGAGCTCAGCTGGAAGGCAAAAACAAGCCAGTTCAGACAACATCATTCCTCTCAACCTCACCTGCCTCTAATACACGCTTACTGCTTATTGTCATCAGGCCCAATCCTGCAACTTTCTTCCCTTCCTACGCAGACAATCACATGGAAGCCAGTGGGCCAAATTCACCATCGTTGTGAACATCTGTAATTGCAATCTGATGGGGAAGGTGACGGTAAAACTGGTTCAGCCCAGAGATGTTGAGTGTCAGGGATAACGATTCCTGTCTCTAGCTTGTATGCCAGCTTGCGGTGCTGTTTGGGACCGTTTGAGATGAGAGGTACTATTTAAATGTCAGGGCTTTATTATTAGAACTTTACACTATTTCACTACTCAAAAGAGTTATGTTCATTTTGGCTAGATAAATGTCCTTCACAGTGCTCTGTCTTAGCTGTGAGGATGCAGGGCCCTTGTGATCATGAATGCATTTTATCCTAGCAGCTACCCTGAGAGTTAAGGAAGATCTCTTCCCATGGGGGCAGGTCTTCAAAAAAAAAAACCCGAAACAAACCACATACACACGCGTTTGCCTGGTTTTTCAGATAAATTTGCTTGCCAAACTTGACTGTATTGAAGCCTTCAGCCACTATCTACGTGCCCACCTAGTTTATATTCCTTTCTTCACTGGTATACGAGCACTTCCCCAAAAGAAGTGTGGTACCTCACTCATTCTGGACTCCAGTTGTTCCTCTGTATGGCTCGTGAATGCTGTCCAAAGCTGCTGTGTGCCATCCCCAGAAATCTCCTTCATTGCCAATGCTGAACATCTGTCTTCAGTGATGTTGCCTGGGACATCTTGGTGTAGTTCCCCTTCCTCCTCCTCCTCCTCCTCCTCCTCTTCCTCACTTATCTCATGCAGCTATAGAACACAAACATGAAGAATGAGAATCACAGACCATTGCTTTCCTCATTGTGCGATCCATCCACCTTCCAGCATGTCTGGCAACCCCTGCAGCCATCTCAGGAACGGAAAATGTGTGGAGTGATGACGCCTAGCCTCTGACTCTCAAGGCCAGCCCTGATATGCAGCTCCTGCTCGTCCGATCAGTGGATCACGGGGGTGCAAAGATGAAGCCATATATGAAGCACTGAGCAAAATAGCCAGCACCGTGGAGGCAACTTGGGCTCTTTCCTGATGGAGATAAGGAAGAGGCTCAACAGCCCCCCGCCCAGCAGCAGCCGTGTGATGGATATCAGACAGACAGAGTGATCCCATTCTGGTACTGCAGTGCAACATCTGCACCCTCACATCCCAGCAACCTGCAGACCTGTCCTGGTGCAAACATTGTAACACCATGCAAGGCTTCTCCTTGGGATTGCTCTCTGCTGGCTGTGTGAAAGTAAGAGACCTCTGTCTGCAGAGAGGTGACCCAGTATTCTCTGTTTCCATTTGCTTTCAGTGATTTCCAACCCTTGAATTTCACCAGGAGTTTTGAAACCAGACAACTCCAAACAAGCTTAGTCTGTGTCACTAATTTCACTTGCCTTCCCCGTGAAATCAGATTTAAGCACACCCTTCCTCTTTCCCCGCCCTGATTGAAATTTGGTAAGGGAAGCTTTGCTGGGCTATTCAGCGTGGCAGGACAGGGAAAGTTCTACGCCCGTGTGGCTGCTCAGCCCTTCGCTTGTCATTTATGTCTAAGTGTCTTACTCGAAATACTCATGAGCAATGCCCAAAGGGATGCATCAGCTAACCCCTCGCATTTGGGGACAATGGGACTTTCTCTGCATGAACTACAGAACCCCATGAAACAGAGAGGACTCCTGCACCGGGGCTACATGAAGAAAGAGCAAATGTTCCCTCCTGTTGTCACGGCAAGGGGGTGTGGAGCTGGGGGAAGAGAATTTCCATGAATCTCTGTGTCGACCCTCCACTGTCTGCTTCATTTTTGTGATTTCCAACTCTCCCCCCCCAAGAGAATCTTTCCTCACAGACTGTGAGTTTTGTTCTTTTCTCATTGTTCCTTGGCCTGAGCGTGCACTTGCCTCTCTTTCTCCCCAGCTCTCCATTATAAAGAGGTGTCTCCACCTACCCAGCCATAATCCGGCAAAGATATATACAGTGGTTTCCACTGCTGCTGGTTTCCCTCACCCTCCTGCACACTCCAGTGTCCTCGGGGAGTTTGCATTTGTTCTCTAGCCCAGATTCCTCTTTACAGCCACACAACCATCTCCAGCCATACGCCATTTGTATTCAGCAACAAACTCCTGACATACAAAGGATGGCCTCAGTGTATGAGTCGCCCAGATTTTAAGCTGAAGTGGCATCTTCTCTTCCTATTGTCTATGGTTTCCCCTTTCTGGTGTGATTCTGCAGGGTGTCTTTACCAGGTAAGGTATTCAGCAAGGTCCAGTGAGATTTGAGCAATGGGACCTGGGAGCTGAATACGAGTGGAGTTTTGACTACCCAGGTACAGTGATTAGGATACAGAGATCTCAGAGTAAATGGTGTTATCTAGGAATTATTTCTCCTACTTAGAAATAGTGGAGGGACGTTTTTTGCTCTCCTATGAAAGGACCAGTACCTCTCTTTTTTCAGCGGAGTCTGCTAGAAGACTGCTATTCTGATGGGATTCTTCATCTGCACTTAATGGGCTTGTCAACCTCACATCTCTTCTTGTCAACCTTACGTCTTTTCCAGTTGGTGG
Organism: Pelusios castaneus; assembly: GCA_007922175.1. Taxonomy (NCBI): domain Eukaryota; kingdom Metazoa; phylum Chordata; order Testudines; family Pelomedusidae; genus Pelusios; species Pelusios castaneus. The sequence continues at coordinate 1,720,547 of ML685800.1, forward strand.
TTTCTTGAAAGTGTCCTCAGAATCACCGATCAATATTTCAGGGAACTGTAGGGAGAAAAATTAGGAGCATCAGCTACGTGGTCCTGGAGGAGGCACTTTGGGAAAAGACTTTCCCCGTATGCTTCCCAGATGTGTGAGATGGAATGAAAGAGGAAACAGCTGGATTTCACCCCACACCACAAGATTTTGGGTTGCACAAAACATATGAGTGGGTCAAATTCAGATCCAGTGCAAGTTGCTGCCATTTCCATTGACTTTGAAAAGGTGACATTCACTTAACTCTAGAATAAAGATCTGATCTGAACTTTGACCCAAAACTCAAACTTAGCATTCCTCACATCCAGGAGAGTTCGGTCAACATGTCATTTTCACCTCTGGCTACCTCTCCTCGGCTGCGCTGAGATCAGAAAGAGAAGATGGAGCTACTGTTAGAGAGGCTATTCAGTAGGTAGTTTCAAGACAGAGCTGGAAGCCCAAGGGGAGCGTCTTGTTCTCAGGAGCCCTGAGTCTTATTTCTAGAGGAAGACACTTGTGTTAAATTTGGGTCGGCTGCTTCTCCATACAGAACCTTCCCATTTTTTTGAGGCTCTCCCATATTTATCACCCTGTAAAGTCCTGTTGGGGACTGAGTGGAGAAAGAGTGCATCCCAGCCCCCAGGTGACCATTTCCAATGGTGTTTGTAAAAGTGCAGCTCTCTCTGAAGACAACATTAGTAAGATGGATGAATAAGGGTTGATTGGCACATCCTCTGCTTGATCCCCTGACCCTAGGCAGACTTAATACTGGCTATAGTGCCTGGTGTAACGCCACCGACTTCAGGGAAGGATGTGACCAGCTTAAGTCCATAAATTTGGCTGGGTTTTTTGGTTAATATTCCATGTATCTGTTTGGTTAGACAACGTACTTACTAGCTTTCCTGCCATGCCTCTAAGGGGACTGAGGAACTTAAAATGGTCCCACTTCAAGAATGTTTTTGCGGGGCTTGTTTCTCGCTCACTCTTTGAAGCAGCCCCCCCTTGAATATCCTCTACAAAACAGAAGTCAACATCTCTTTGCCCCACCGGCTGAGTTCCCCTCCAGCTCTGTCCAGCCCGCAGCGGGGACGACGATGCAAATGTTCCAAGGTGACGTCACAAAGGTTCTGAACACATCCCTGCGGGTGACGCAATAAGCAGACGTCAGGTAAGATGTATCTATGGAAACCAGCAACGGCAGCTCAGGCCCCCCAATTAAGGTCTTGGAGCGGATTTTAAAAAGCCTAGAGTTTGGGGCTGCTCCAGATCTGGGGTTTTGGGGGAGCCTGTGCTTGAAGGAAAGAGGCACCTGCAAAATTCAGGTTTGGATCCAAAGTGCAGCAATGTTTGGATGTGTGGCTTAGGTTTACTCATAATTTGATTTCTAGAGGTGGTCAAACCCCAAACTTATTCCAGCCCACGAATGGCCCTGTCACAATCTGTTAGGTTTATACATTCAAATGGGACCAGGGACGACTGCATCCATGTGTTTTCACAGGTGGGCCTTCAGGGAGCAGCCATAATATCCTGGCCCTTTTCAGCTGGGAATCACAGCATTCCTGAAGAGTTGCCTAGAGACTTGGGGGATTGAGCCCTCTGGCCAGGGGTGCAATATGTGACAGCAGCAGCTGAGAATCATAACCCACTGTATTTGTCAAAGGTTCTCTGGAAAGCCATTAGCAGGAAAACAGTCACAGATTAAGAACATAAGAATGGCTATGATTATTTCCCTTTCTCTGCTAGGGTGAAGAGCCCACTGTTAAATATTTCTTCTCCATGTCCATGCTTAGAGAGCAATCTAGCTGCCTCTTTACCTTCTCTTCATTAAGTTGATTATTAGACTGAGCTCTTTGAATCTATCACTACAAAGCAGGTTTTCTACCCCTTTAATCCCCCTTATGTCTTTTCTCTGACCCCTCTTTGATTTCTCAACATCCTTTTGGAATGGGCTCTGTATCTGGACCGAGTTTTCCAGCAGCAGTGCCAAATACAGAAGTCAAAAAGCCCTCTCTGCTCTGAGATTCCCCTGGTTACACATTCCGGGATGGCCGTAGCTCTTTGGGCCACAACGTCATCTATCCACTCCAGCTCCCAAAACCTTTGCTCACTTGCCGCTTCCCTGGATAGCGCATCCCCCATTGTGTGTATGAACACATGCTGAGCTGTATTAAAATGTACCTTGTCTGCACGTGCCATCAGTGACCTCCTCCCTTCATTATTTACCAACCCCTCAATTTTTGTGTCTTCTGCAAACTTTGTCAGAGAGAATTTTATGTTTTCTTCCAGGCCATTGATACAAATGGTAAATAGCATTGGGCCAAGAATGGGGACCGAGCCCCAGCACAGCTGTCTCCACCTAGGTCTCAAAGGGGATGAGCTGGCTGCAGGGTCATGGATGGACTGTGGAGCTTCATTTTTCCAGGTTGCCATCATTTTGCTTCCATCCTGGGCTAGAGGAGGGTCATCGCCCTCCCATGGCTGCTCAGTGCCTCCTGTGTGAACTGAGCTAGTGCATCTCAGCCCATTTCCTAGGGGACTAAAATCCGCATCACTGGCCAGCTCTGCAGTGAGGCCACAGACTGAATGGACCACGGAGATTGAGCTGCTCTTCCCCAGCCAGTTCCAGACCGGCAAGTCTTTTGCTCTCCCTCCCCACATGGCACCAGTCTGGCTGTTACTTACCACCTTGTCTAACCACCGGTGGGAAGAAATTTGGGAAGAGTCAGCCATGCTGCTGCCCCTGCTCTGCAGATAAACAGAGGATGGCAGGCTCCAAATCTGCCAAGCCAGCCCTCTGCACCAGCCTCGCAATGGATTTTAAAGTGAGGCCTGGCCATGTTCCAGTGAAGAAGAGTGAGACCAATGGAAGATGGAACTAGATATGGTATTGCAGCCACATGCCCTTTGGCCCAGCTGGCCCCATCCCTGTGTTTGTGGGGCCCTCTTGTAGGAATTCCAGCCCTTTCCATCTCGGCGGACACATAAGGAAGCTTTTATTCCATGTCAGGGCTTTCAGCCCTTCCTTTCGAAAAGCCTGGTGAGGGTGAGTTTGTTTTGTTTGGAAGCACTTCTCACAGCAACGAGAGAAGTACAATCTCATATTCCACAGCCGGGAGGAAAGAAATAGAAGCAGCTTTCAGACCATGGGAATGTGGGAAGTTAAATTTATCACCTGCGAAATCGACGAGCCTAGAGTTACAGACAAAATCAGCTGAGGTGGTGAAAGGGGGCTGTGTCTGAGACTAGCTCCTACTTTACACCAGATCATAAAAGGATTCCCAGGTCAGGGCCAAGACCTGATGGATCTGGTAGGCTAAAGGCAACTTTATACGGCTAGAGTGGAGCAAATCAAGTCGTATTCTTATCTTGTGATCTAGAGGCGGGGTCGGGGAACCAGGACCTTTGGGTTCTGTTCCTACCTCGGCTGCTGACCTGGCTGTGTGACTGTGTGTGAGCCCCTTTGCGCTCGGTGTCTCTGGCGAGGGGGACAGCAGGGAGGCTAAAGGTGCTTAGAGCTTCTCTGGTGAGACGTGCTGCTGAAATAAAGTGGATTCATCACAAAAGCGCCTTGGTCAATGAAAATGGCCTTTCACGTAGGCTTAGCTCCCCACCTCCCTCTTGCTGTCTCTCTTTATCCTCTGTACTTTCAGTTCTTCCTTTTAGAGCCTCAAGATTGCCAGCTGCTGTGATTTTATTGCAAGTCGTGTGCTGGTGGGTCTCGTTCGTAAAGCCCCAGCTCCCCGAGTCACTGGATTATAACAGACTCTTATCTTTAATTTTGTTTCTCGCCCTCTTAGTTGCAGAGAAACGGTTGCCCCTGAAGGTCCTGGCCCCACAGACTCCAACACTATGTGTATTACTTTAAAATCTTAAGAATTTTAAACCAGTGGTGTGATCGCAAGGGGGGTGGAACTCATGATTTGGGTGTGGCATGACAGGCGCCCTGGAGCCCTGACAGCCAAAATGCACAGTTGTGCTCAGAAAGGCAGAAAGCAATTCTACAGACCCCTGAAGCAAATGGCAATGGCTGTTTCCTGGCTGCACCCTTCCTCCTCCCAATCTAGAGTTGCTAGATAGCAAATTCCTCCAGAAACTGGCTGAAGTACACCCCCCTCGGTCAGAGTTTACAGATGACTGGCTTATTAGAGAGCACCTCCCAGAACGCAAACAAACAAGAGCTGCCTAAGCCACCACCTGCCTGCAGTGGATGCCACGCCTAGTGGACAACAGTGGACCAGTATTTAGGACACGGATCTGCTCTGGGGCAAGGGGTGACTTTGGGCAAGGCACTTCCTCTATCTGGGCCTGTCTAAACAGACAGAGGAAGCCTGATGGTCTGTGGAAAGTGATCTGTGAGCTGCACTGAAGAGTGCTCTAAGAGCCAGCTGTTACTTACTATCATGCTGCCCTCTGAATCCAGCTTCATTTACTTCAGGCTCCAGGTCCAGCCGCTTTCCTGGCCTGTAACATGCACACAAACAACAGGAGTAAAATAGATGCTGCCCTCAGTCCATGCACACCACCCCCCCCAACCCCTTAGCCAAACGCTGAGGAAATCAATGGTTCAGCTTGCCCTATAGAGAGAGAAATCTAGCCTCTTTTGGACCCTCTGTGGGAACCCCCTTGCTAGGGACCAGCTCCTTTTTTTCAAAGGGAATGGCTTGCTGGATCCAGTGCCTCCAGCCACTGCACTCGCAGCAGTCTCCTCTGGGACGAGAGATGCTTCGGGAAGGCCGTGCCCAGATCACCCACAGCTGCAGAGCTCAAACCAACTTCTCCAGCTGGAAGCTGGGCGACAGCCGAGGAAGGCTGCCGGTGCCCGTGTGATACAAGAGGGGGCAGCTAGTCCATGCAGTAGCACAGGGTTCTCAGGCCCACCGCAGTGTGGGGGAGGGTTGCTCTAGACTCCTGATGGGGAGCCTGTGTGCCCACCTCTTATGTAATTTCATTGCTGGAGATCTGGGTCTGGTGCAAATTCCAATCGCGCCACAAGCCTCCTGGTTGGTGACAGTGAGTATGAGGGGAGAGGAGGTAATGGGTACTCCAGGGAGGAGGGCAAGCTCTGCTGAATTAGCATAAGCCCCTGAAAAAGTCCTACGAATGCAACTCTTTCTGTCCACACTCTGACTTCAACTGTTACTAAATGACTCGGTGATCCTAGGCAAATAAGGACCCAGGAGGCCCAAGCCTAGCTGCCTCCTCTGCTCCTTAGGGTTTGGTTCACACAGGGTAACTCAGAGGTGCCCATGGAGGAGGTGTAAATGGCAGGAATATCTCACAAGCATAACATGTAACCACGTTTATAGGGACTTTCTCTCTTGGATATAGAAGCTGAGGTACCAGTCCCAGCATCTTGGCTGAATTTGAGCTCTGCCTCCCTACATTCCTCCTGCAGATGATATTTGAAGCTGTATTCCTCATCTCTGCCTTGCAGCAGTGCTCCACCCCAGAGGTGGCTGCATTTTGGAAGCGGGTGAAGTGGTACCCCTATAGTTTATGAAAAGTGCTTTGAGATCCTTTGGAAAGTCACTATAGAAATCCGAGATAGTTGTTCTATATGTTTCCCGAAGGCAGCCCTGAATTCCAGGCATTACACAGTAATTTGCTGATTCAGTGTGTGGAGTAGAGCAGAGCACAGCTTAGGGAGTGGCGTTCAGTGCAGTGTGGTTCTGGGAAGAGAGGGGAGGGACCAGGGCACAGTGATCCAATGATGTGGAGTAAGCAAAATACCATGAAGAGCAGGTGCTAACCTAGCCACCCAATTGAGGATGCAGGGACCTGGTGCAGTAAGCAGTGTGCACTGAGTGGGCTATAAGGGCAGGCAGTGCCTGGCGCAAGGCACAGAATGTGATACAGTGAGAGGTGCCCAGTGTAGTGGGGTGCAGTGCCCTGGTGCAGTGGGGAGAGGCATACTGGGACGGGCAGTGCCTGATGCAGTGTAGTAAAAGCAGTGTACATGTGGGCAAAGGGGTGTAGTGAGGGGAGGGGCGTGCAGTGAGACACAGAGCCCTGGTGCAGTGCATGGGAGCAAGGGGGGAGGCAGCATAGTGCATAGTATGGGGGGATGGGCAGTGGCTGATGCAGTGTAGCGAGGGACAGGCAGTGGGGCGCTGAGCAGGGAGAGAGATGGGCAGTGAAGGGCAGTGCCTGATGCAGAGCAGTGAGAGACAGGCACTGCCGCACTGCCTAGTGGGAAGGGTGGGCAGTGAAGGGCAATGCCTGATGCAGAGAAGTGAGGGGCAGGCAGTGGGGTGCAACACGGGGGGGGGTGGGCAGTGGGCATGGCAGTGCTCAGTGCAATGTGGGGGGGGATGCAATGCATTGCACAGTATGAGGGATGGGCAGTGTCCAATGGAGTGAAATGAGGGGAGGGACAGGCAGTGGGGTGCAATGTGGGAGGAGGGGCGGGCATGGGGATGCAGTGTAGGGGAGGGCAATGGGTGCAGTGCGGGGGGAGGGGCGGGCATGGGGATGCAGT
>ML685800.1:1727049-1742991 GCA_007922175.1 Pelusios castaneus
GGGCAATGGGTGCAGTGCGGGGGGAGGGGCGGGCATGGGGATGCAGTATGGGGGGGGCAACGGGTGCAGTGTGGGGGGAGGGGTTAGGCATGGAGATGCAGTGTAGGGGAGGGCAACGGGTGCAGTGTGGGGGGAGGGGTTGGGCATGGAGATGCAGTGTAGGGGGAGGGGCGGGCAATGGGTGCAGTGTAGGGGGAGGGGCGGGCAGTGGGTGCAGTGCGGGGGGAGGGGCGGGCAATGGATGCAGTGCGAGGGGAGCGGCGGGCAATGCCCGGTGCAGCGACAGGGACGACCACGAAGCTGGCACAGCGGCCAATCTCCCCGCCTCCCTTCGTCCCGCCTCTTCCCCCTCTCTCATTGGCTGACGAAGCTGCCCGTCTCCGAGGCCGCAGCCTCTCGCCGGGCAGAATGCCGCCCCGCCCCTCAGCCCCAGCGCTCATTGGCGGGCGGCCAGCAGAGTCCCGCCCAGCGCCTGCGGCGGCAGCGGGCGGGGCGGGTCCCGGGGAGCGCAGAGAGGCCGCGGCGGCAGCGGGACGCAGCGAGGGGCGGTCGGTGAGTGCGGCCTCTGGCGGCCGGGCGGGGCGCTGCGCTGCGCTCTATGGGGCCCCCCAGAGCAGGGGCCCCTCTCCCCCCTGCTGCCCCGCCCCCTTCTGGCTCGGCCATGCTATGGGCTGCATGGGGGGCAGCGCCCACCCCCCGGGCTCTGCAGCCTGACCCCCTGCACCGGGCAGGCCGCCCTCTGGGGCGCGGGTTCGTGCCCCCAGCCCGGGAGCCTGGGGCCGTCTGGGTCCCGTCCCCGCCCCAGGGGACCCCGAGGGTGGCTGGGGGCAGCGGTTCTCAGCCTTTTGCAAGTTGCGACACACGTGCTGGCATATCGCGACCCTGCGGGACACACCAGCTCCCCCGGCCAAACCCAGCCCCCTCCCTGGCTCTCCGCGACACATTGCGGTGTGGACCCAGTGATGTGCCCTGACACCGTGGGTGAGAACCCGGCTCGGGGTTCCTGCTCCAGCTGTTTTCCGCCCCCCCCAGTATTAGCTCTGTGACATGGCATAAATATTCCTTTGACCCTCCCTCGCTGGTGCCCTGTGTCAGGGGACACTTCTTACAGCTCCTGGCCTAGGGGGTGGTGTCCGCACGCACGCTCAGATCTGTTTGACATTGGCTTTTGGGGGGGGCCACTTTGCAATGTTCCCCACCTACCCTTTCTTCCCTCTCCCATCTGGCCTTTGAGCTCAGTGATCAGATGTTAAATTGCATCCTATTTTTCAACTTCCTGTCAAATTAGGCAGGCAGCTAAGTTACTTTGCCAGTCAATTTGGCAACAGCCAGGAAAAATGTCTTAGCGCAGCTCCTCAGATAGGCTGTATTAAGAAGAGGATAGATCAAATCTGTTAACTTGATGTAATTCCTTTTTCTCTTCCCTTTCCCAGTGATCTGATAGCCCAAGGTCTGCTTGCTATTCCTGTTCTTGCCACCATCAAGTTTCTGTGCAGTGGGCTCAATTTTCCATTGAATGTCACTTGTTTTTTATCACTTTAAAATCAAATCTGAAAATATAATGCATTAGATGCAGGAGATTTCTGTCTCCGGATTCTGTACCTTAAATATGGTTCCATCAAGGCCTGTTCACTCAAATTATCCCTTCAGATATGTTTCCAGGCCATTAGATGAGTGCATTTTTGTGAGCTGAAATAAAAATAGAACGAATAGGGGGTTTGATATTGTTGCTTAGGGATAGATAGTGGAGGGCCAGAAAGTAACACATGCAGTACTGATAGCTCTGAATCTCTCCTGCTTTATCCCACTCCAGTTTAGGCAGAACTTACTGAACAAAGACCACTTTGCTGAGTGCCTCCAAACGTGGAAAATGTGTTCCAGCTAGTCTTAAAAGTGGAACAAAATACAAGAAACAGCAATTGCAGGAAAGGATCATATAGGTTAATAAATGCCATTCAACACTTCTGTGCTTTTCCTGATTATGCCAGGTTTTACATGAAAGGTGTAGTAATTACTGCTATTATGTTATAAAATGTCAGGCTTCAATAGAAAATTGCTCTCTTGTGTAGTGCTGGGGCTTTAAAGATGTACCTGCATTCATTAACTTCATCGCCATCAGAAAAATGCTAGTCAGCTAGCTATGAAATGTGGGTTGAAGTTCATCCTCACTTGGAAAATAAGGTCGCAACCTTATGCTTCACAGTCTCTTGGTATGCATGGCTTTTTCTGGAGTTTGTTTGCTTGCCCTTGGGGTGTTTGTGTGGTAAGCAAATTTAGAATGTTTTGGAAACGTGCCTTTTTTAATAGTGAAGGGAACAGGCTGTATCTGTAGTCAGAGGGTGTTACAAAAAAACAAACAAAAACAGAGGAAGAGAGTCTGTGTTATAAGGTTTCTAGAGGGGCTGGTCTGCCTGACCCACAGTCGAAAATCTTCAAGTGTCTGATGAAGTGGGATTTTTTTTTTCCATGTAAGCTCATGCGATAAATTTTGTTAGTCTTTAAAAGTGTCACAAGACTCTTTGTTTTGCTGAAATAGATTAACACAGCTCCCCTCTTTGGAACCACAGTCTAAAAGTGAATGCAGTTAAAAATAACCAGACTGGAAAATTTTGGCCTAATTTCATGTTTAACAAAGCAGCTCCTGAGTTTAGCTACCTGTTTTGGAATGCTGCAGCTGGATGGTTGCAGGTATGGTGCGTCTGACTTCAGCTGGAATTGTGGGTCCTTTGGCATTTTTCTTGAAATCAGCCATTCACGCTGAACCCCTCACCCACTCTTCAGATTTTGGCGTTATTGTCGGGAAGTCACTCTCAATCAGACCTTCGTGTGTATTTTGCTTTGCTTCAGCAGGAATTCTGTGCAAGGACAGGCGGAACATCAGCTATGGAAGCTGCCAGTCTCAAGGCAGTTTCACAGACTTTTCCACCGTAACATCTTTACAGCTGTTGTGAATTGCTGCTGGAGCACAGACTGACTTAGGCAGGGCCAGGGCCACCTGGGGTGAGTGTTCGCAGGTGTGCCTGGCATGGCATGCTAAATTTATTGGGAAGGGGTTAAGGAAATATGATGTACATCTCTTTCTCACATAAAACTGGCACTAATACCTTAGTGCTGATGCAGGACTTTTCTTTGTCGAATAGCTGTAGACACGTTCATTGTTGCAATTCTGCAGGGAAGGGAAGATGTTTTCCCCACTTCCCGGGGGGGGGGAAGGGAGCAGAAGCACAGTTTGTGCAACTTTGAGAAAGTCGAATCAGGATGGGTGTTGGGGTTAGAATTCTGGAATTCCTTGCTCCCAGACCTGCTCTGAATCCACTGGACCCAGCTGCCATGCACAGCAGTCAAAATATGATACACCATGGTCCTGAGGCCCAAAATTTAACACAATGGTGCATCTTAACAGCATTATACAAAAAGCTTTGATTAGTCAAGATGTATGGTAGGAACTTGATACAAGATGTGAAATAGCATGAGTAAAACCAAAGTAAATCATTGGACACTTCCAGCTAAAATCCAGTCCATGTTTGCAGCGTGAAACAGAATTATCACTCTGAAGAAATAAGAAAAAGAGCATTTTAAGGCACATCCACTTCAGTTCTGGCTTAATAAAGTAAGACTGAGGTAATGTTTTATCATTTTGAGCTCTGATCCACTTAAGGAAATGTGGGTGTTAAGGCAGAGGGGAGGGAGTAATGATCAAAGTCCTGATGAAGAGTGCAAATATTCAGAGTAGCGATGCTTGTATTCCGGTCAGTAACAGTAAGAGCAGGAGAAATACTTCGCTTGTAGTTATGTTGAGATCGGCCTGTCTCTAAGGGCTATAACCCGGGTGTCTTCTTCAACTCAGACCCATCAAGGTCCTCATATGCGGACTCCGAATCTACAAGATTTAGACAGCCTGCATAAAATCTTTACGATATGGCCTTTGCCCGAGTGGATGGATGGAAAGCTCTCGTTCAGATCCTCACTATCTTGAATCTCCATTATTGCTACATTCCTGTCGGGTCTTGCCCTGCCGGTACCCATGCAGAATGCTGCTGCCAGTTTATTCTCCTAGCCCGTTACTTTCGTCCTCTTTCGCCAGTGGCTCAGACCGTGAGATGCTTGTCTTCCCTTTCAAAGCCCTTTGTAGCCTATTCCCAAGTTACCTGTCATCTCTCCTTGACTATCAAAGTGTTGACAGCTGGCCAGTGGTTGCCTGGATCATCCTCCAATACCTTTTTAAACAAGCACTCTTGTGCTTTCTCCCAAGGCACCTAACCATGTTCGGAGTCCTTTTAATTGGCATTTATCTAACCCTAGAACCGCGTTTCTGAACCTTTAGTGGACCGGGAACCCCTAAACGCATTTAATTACTTTCACTGAAACACCTGATGAAAACTTTCTTGGAAGAAGCTGGTGTATACTGGCTGTAATGTTTGTAATATCTGTGTACTACGCATTCCTGTGAAAACGATTCAGGAAACCGAATTAAAAACAATTTTACAAATGACATGCGTTTATTTCTAAAAAATTGATTCATAATGATGATGCACGCAAATTAAAACTGAAAATATTACTCACCTTTTAATGGGACTTTTGGGCCTGCGCCTTTGAACACAGTTCCTCTATTCTTGGAGTCAGGTTCACCGAAGAAAGTCTTGCGTGGAAGTTACGTCGGAGCAATTTTGATGCTCCCTAGCTCCTTTGCTGCGACTGGGGCATTTTAAATTTCCCAACATTGCTTTGCTGCAGCTGGGGCATTTTAAATCTTCCAGGCATGTGTTGGCTCACTGGTGCTCCTTCCCAAGTCACCCTCACTCCGATGGGGAGGAGTCGGGGTCGGTTGCAGAATGCCCTCACTGTGGTGGTGGGGCACCGCTAGATCATTGTGTTTATTTTACTGTAGGAGCTCCACTCATTGCCTCTCACGCTAACAAACCTTCTGCCTCCTGTCAGCTCCTGACTCCGCACCTCTTTCCCTTACCGTCTCCGGAACTGCATCCTATGGGCCAACAACCTCCATTTCCTTCCCAAAATTCCCCTCTCTGAGTCTAGGCTAACTTTCTGCTGCCACCCTCCCCTCCCCACCTCTGCTTGTACCCAGCTTCTGTAACTCTGTGATAGAGACTTGGTGTGGACAAGATAAATGTGAAACAAACTGATCACGTGACTTTCCCTCCCCTCATTTACTCCTTCTGCCCCAATATCTTTTATCTATTGCATGTTGTTGCATGCAAGCCCTGCAGGGCAAAGCGCTTGTCTTACGCTGCAAAGAACCAGGCATGCCTGTGAAGGTGTAAAACCATATTTGTTTTGTGCAATGAAGCAGGGTCCAGTGAGTGAGAGATGCACCCCCTGGCATTACGTTTGTGGGCAGCTTTGTGGCATAACGGCCTCATGTCACCTGTGATAAACTTCCTCAGCTCTATTCTCGTTTCTGTACCTCTTTGAGCATCCAGTGCCTTCCACAGAGGAAACAGCCTGCGTTAGAATGACAGGGGTGTTTGGCTGGAAAATCAGCCTGGCCCATGCAGAGGTCTGGAGAATGCCCTTTTCTCTCATTTTTCTGGGAGGATGCTGCAGTAGAGATAGTATATTCCATCACCTGGCTAGTCTGGCTCCCCATATTTCCCTCATCAATTACTTTTTCCCTTCCCCATTCAACAGCCTCATGATTTGTGTTGCAGCTGAGAACTGATCTCCATCCAGGCTGTGGCTGGAGAAGGTGGTGTGGACTGGAGGAGTTCCCAGCTGCCCCTGAGAGACTCAGTTGTGATCTCTGGAGCTGCCAAGTTTTCCATTCTGTGGGATGGGCATTCTGAGTTGATTTCAGATTGTGGCCACCGGTTGTCTTAATTACTAGGCTTTTTAAATAGCTGTCCCTCAGCGTTCAGTGACTTTCTCTCAGGTCAGTCTAAAACCGTGCAAGGAATTTTTATCTCCGTTCTCATAAGTTACGTCTCATAAGTTGGTCAGGGCAGCGTTGTCTCTGGCTGTAGAGGAAGAAGGCATCTGCCTGTACTTTGGAACAGAGAAAACACAGAAGATAGGCTTCTGGGAGCCAAAGGCCCATTAAGTATTGGTGAATGACTCCCTGAAGAGTGCATTCATATGAAGCGAAAAACCTCCCTGCAAACTGCTAAAAAGATAAAGTCCCATGAGCTCCTCAGGCCGAATGCAGCAGGCTCATGTTTGTACACAAAGCAGCGTTTGAATCATTCTGCCGTCACTCCAGCTCGACAGAGTGAGCTTTTCCAGAGCTGGCTGGACTGAGGTGGAAAGCAGTGGGGCTTTCACTGAGAGAAGAATTTTAACCACTGGAGTTCGGTAACAGCTGAAACCTTTTTCTGTCAAGCTCAGTTACTTAGTTTAACATCTGAGGGAATTCTAATCAATTGACATCCCCGGCAGGTGTTGAATAACTTCAGCGAGGTATTCACTTTGCCTGGAAAAATGTGTGAAAAGTCTGTTTTTGCAGCATGAGCGGCCATAAATTAAAACAGGGAGAGGAGAAGTAATTATTGGAGAGATTACAAACCGGGAACTAAAGAGCTGTCGGTCAGTGAGGGAGACTGCCAGCTCTCAGAGGAGTGCCCTGTAACTGTGGGGTGCTAGATTTCCTTGCACCATGTGGAAATTCCATCCCTGATGTGAATTCCGGCTTCAGCCAGTGTTTACACGATGGTAGTGCCTCGATTGGAGCCTGTCATGTGTTGGACAATCGTATAAGGGGGTGTGGTTCCCTCCTGGAGACTCGGAGAAACTAGTGCCCAGTGATGGGAGAAGAAGACACACACACAAGGGATGTCCAGTAAAAAGAGGTGTTGGCCTCAGTGTGTTGGTTGAATTTTTAACATTGGTCATTACATCCTGCCTCCTAAATTCCTCTGCAGCTTCAGTTGTATGTTTATATTTATCGTTTCTTGCCATAAGCTAATATAGAGCCCGTATGGGTTGGTTTGTCTTGCTGGTTCCTGCATCTTAGCAGTGGGTAAAATCAATTTGTCTGTGTGTATAAATTTTGCAGTCCTTGGGGATGAACGGCGTGTTCTAGGTGTGAATTATGAGACTCCATTCTACGCTGTGAGTTTGTGCTGGGAACCGGCAGCAGTTTCCTTCCAATCTCCCTTTGTCACTGGCTGTCTACTTCTGAGCTTTAATTATAGACTGAAATGCCTTCCAGCCAGGCCCCTGACTGCTGTATGCCTCTTAATAGCTGTTCATCACCTTCAGTTCTGCTTCTTTTTAATCCCTGCACTTACTGAGGATAAATCACAGCTGTATTTCGGGGGGCTTGGAGCCTATTTCTCGTGGCACAAAGCTAAAGTAACACGTAACTGCTAGACAAAGGCAACCAGTGTGAAATGTACTGCCTGCTCTTGTGAAATGCAATTTATGCACGTGGAGAGGGGGCAGGTGACTGTAGGGGCCAGAGCAGTGTGACTCTGACACTACTCCGCTGTGTCCCCTGTTCCAAACCATTTTCATAGTCGCCCCTGGCCTTCTCCCAGCTGAAAGCAAATGCTTCTTAGAAAATAACTACCACTGCCATGTGAAGAAGTATGGGTTGGATGAATGGACTGTAAGGGGGATGGAAAACTGGCTAGATCATTGGGCTCAGCAGGTAGGAATCAATGGTTCAATGTCTCATTGGCAACCAGTAACGAGTGGAGTGCCCCTGGGGCTGGTTCTGTTCAGCATCTTCATTAATGATCTGGATGATGGAACAGACTGCGTGCTCAGTAAGTTCGTGGATGGCACCAAGCTGGGGAGAATGGTAAACACATGGAGAGTAGGGACAGGATCCAGGGAGACTTGGACAAATGGGAGCATTGGGCCAAAAGAAATCTCATGAGGTTCAATGAGGACAAGTGCAAAGTCCTGCACTTAGGATGGAAAAATCCCATGCACTGCTACAGGCTGGGGCCCGATCAGCTAAGTAGCAGCGCTGTAGAAAAGGAACTGGGGGTTATGATGGACGGGAAGATGAATATGAGCCAACAGTGTGCCCTTGTTGCCAAAAAGGCCAATGGCATATTAGGCTGCATCAGTAGGAGTATTGCCAGCAGATCGAGGGATGTGATAATTCCCCTCTATTCGACACTGGTCAGGCCGCATCTGGAATAGTGTGTCCAGTTTTGGGCTCCCCACTACAGAAAGGATGTGGACAAATTAGAAAGAGTCCAGCGGAGGGCAACAAAAATGATTAGGGGGCTGGGGCACATGACTTATGAGGAGAGACTGAAGGAACGAGGCTTATTTAGTCTACAGAAGAGAAGACTGAGGGGGGATTTGATAGCAACCTTCAACTACTTGAAGGGTTGCTCCAAAGAGGAGGGAGCTAGGCTGTTCTCGAGGGTAACAGAGGACAGAACAAGGAGCAATGGTTTCAAATTACAGCTGGGGAGGTCAAGGTTGGACATTAGGAAAAACTTTCTCACTAGGAGGGTGGTGAAGCATTGGAATGGGCTATCTAGGGAGGTGGTAGAATCTCCATCTTTGGAGATTTTTAAGGCTCGGTTAGACAAAACCCTGGCTGGGGTGATTTAGGGGGAGTGGTCCTGCTTTTAGCAGGGGGTTGGATTAGATGACCTCGTGAGGTCCCTTCCAGCCCTAAGTCTATGATTCTGTGACTACCCGAGACTGCTGAATGTTTGTCCACGCTGCAGTAATTGACTTTCCATTAGAAATGTCACTGTCCTGCAAGGGTCTACATTTCAGTGGGGATTTTTAGGGTGATTGTTTCTGCAGGGACAGGCTGCTAGCCAGTTTGTGTGTGCTGGCTGCCTGGTCTTCTGCTGTATTCTGACCACAGCAGTAAACGTGTAAACTGGAGTGAGCAGGTCTGTTTTTAGGCCTGCCAGGGTGTCATAGTGTTTTAAAAGTAGCTAGGCAGCGCATGGCATCAGAGCAGCTGCATGAGTGAAGCAGCGAACAATCATCCTGTAGTGTTCCTCTGGGATCATGGTGGGTTAGATCCTACCAGGTGGCCGAGAGAGAACCTGATCCAGTTGCTGTTCTGTCTGCTGCAGCTGTCGCAGGAAAGAATGTAGCTGGATGACAAGCTATAGCTTTCCTGTGTACTGTACATCGGATTCTGTCAAGACAATCCATTTGTAAGTAGGTCTGATTGAGAAGTCAGTTTGAACAGGCGACCGGTAGTAACCTCTAATATACCCCCTTACTTTGGTTCAGTACCAGAGAATTCACGGTTACCCCTTCCTGTCAGCAGTTATTGCAGCTTGCATGGTGTCTTGCTTAATCCATTTTTATGGAGGGAATTGCAGAGTAACTTTTGCTTTTTTTTTGTTAATGAAAGAGCCGCAGAGGCTTTAGGGTTGTAGGCCACAGCCCAAGAAACTGTGTTCCCTTAAGGTTCAGTCCCTTGGGGCAATGAATTAATTTCTTCCTTGTGGAACATCTCTCCAAGTGAGTCGTCTGCATTATTTGAAGAACTTGAGTCTGTTTCACCCTTCTGTTAATCAGGGAGAGCTACCACAACTCGCTTTTACGAAAGTGAAACACCTGACCCGTTGAAGGGTCAATTGAATGTGGAGGCAGCGGCTTGCTCAAATGCTCAGGGAGCTCAGCTAAGAGAGAAGTCAAACAGTACCGGTTAATATTTTAATGTACACAGAATATACTGTGCATGCAGAAATAGACATGGGACAGACTGCTCATTTTAGCTCTCATAAATATTTCTGCTCTTGCTAAAATTCGTTTAGGATGCCTAGAAGGAGTTCCTTGTCAGAAGACCTCTAGATATGTAGCTTGTCAGCTACCCAGAGAACGCACTTGTCTCTAATACATGAATATGGATAAATGTGTCCAAGAGCCAACTTCTTTGGAGGCTGATCAGAGAAAATATATTGTGCATTTTATTGCTGACTGTTGCAGAATCCTAAGACGTTAAATGACGCTTTCCATCTGGCTAGAACATAGAGAGATTTCTTCTCTTTTGGTCCTTCTAAAAATTAGAGTGAGTGTCACAGAATTTTAAATGGGCAGATGTTATGAGCTCTTCACGCTCTCTGGCAAGCTGACTGGGATCTTGTTAGGAAGGCACAGTGTATGTGTTCCTGGCTAAATGTATTCAGTCTTTGAAGCACATCCTGGCCGAAAGCTTTGCTGTCAGAAGGCGAATTTTCCTGGCCAAGGGATTTCTTCTCAGTCCGTGTCTGTATACTCCTAGCACAATGGGGGCCCTGATACTTGTCTGAGGCCTCTTGTATTGTATGTTGTAGGAGCATATAAACATGCTGTCACAAGTAAGCCAGTTTGCATTTGCCCACTTTTCCTGTTAGCCGGGGAACCTTGGCCTAAGCCAAGTACCAGCTGTGCACATTGCTGTACGAGACACAAAGTAACTTAGTAAATATGGCACCGGGTTGCTCTGCATTTGTAGAGCAAATAGGACTAAAACTAGTAAGCACTCTTAAGTCCTGAACCCGCGAAGAATTAAATATGCGCTTCACTTGTGCATATAAGTAGCCGGTGGACCGGCAATGTATAAGGTGAAGTACGTGTGTAAGGCTTTGCAGGATCCACGGATACAATGTGGATATCCTCAGACCATTTCTTGCAGATGCGGATCTACGTATTTGTGTCCCACGGGGCAATAGAAATAGGGGGCAGCGGTACCAATATTTGTTCAGATTGTTCTACAAAGCAGCACTAGTTGAAGAAAGTCCTCCCTTCTGATTGCGTCGTTGCAGATTGGGGGAAGCACCAGCGCTTGATTTTTTTCGTTACGGTTTGGAATCCTTGCCCTCAGCGTTCATTTGGAAAGAGCAACTCGAAGGAGTTGAAAACACCCTAAAACGTAGCTTCCCAGAGCTCAGTCAAACAGGTAGTGTCTGGTGTTGAAGATACTCTGTGGTCTGTGCTGTTTGTCTTCCCATGAAGCGAGTGCGTGGGTCACGCATTGCGTCCTGATGTACACATTGGTCATGCGTGGTGACAGACACGGCTCTGCTGTGTCTCGGTGTATGTTAATGTTGCTGCAGTGACTAAGGGGGTTTGGGAACATTTCGTGGCAATGATGTGATAAAATAGGACAAGAAGAACGCTTGTTTGATGTCTTTCCTAAAAACCATTTAGGGTTAATTGAGAGAGCTGCATAAAATCTCTCTCAGGTGGGCAGGCTGTTGTGTCTCAGCTTCCCCATATCTGGAACAAGGACAGAGGTGAAGTGATTGGTCTGTGGGCGCCCAGTGAATCTGGCAGAGCTGGAATGCAGACAGCGGGTCCCCGCTATAGGCACGGGACTCTTCACGCTCTGCAATGCAGACTAAGAGAACGGGACAACCTGAGTCCAGATCCACTCATAAAGGGATCTAATGTAACTTTCCCTCTCAGACAGAAGCGGCTAATGTAGAATTCTAAAATTTAACCTTTAATCTCTTTCATTGTGGTGAAAATGTGAAGCTTAAAGTAGAGCAGAGATGATGATGATGGAAAATCAAGTATGACGTGACAATTCGTTTCGCGCCTCAGGTCTTTTATCTGCATTACCACTGTGTTTCTGTAGCTAAAGTTAGGGTGAGCGCTTCCCTTCATGAGGTAGTCACAGGGCACATATCAAAGTGAGAAAACCTGCTAAGTGAGCTGCTACCTGAACTGCGATGCACACATGTTTAAAATTAGCACAGAGAAATGAAATTCTGGAGACATGCAAGTGTTACATTTATGCACTTCTTAGATCATCGGCATTGTTAAAATAGTCTCTGTGGCAAATATGATGCATTGGCTCTACACGTTTCCTAAAATAACACCTGCTGCTTGTCTCAGACTTCCTGAAGGTATTGCTTATGACTGGTTGGTTTTTTCCATTTTCCATGCGTAGGTCCCTACATTTCTATGGGCCTTGTCCAGTATGATCTAGAAGCTCAGACTGATTAGCAGCTTAGCTATTTCACTGGGGATGATGGAATAAAACAGTCTAGTATCTGACTATTAGCTCCTGGAAATTATGCATGTTTGGAGCTCATCCTCCAGAGCTGGCGTGTTCAAAGTAGCCACAGCAGAACTGTGTGCTAGAGAAGAGAGGCAATAGGCTATTTTTAAGACTCTCTCTGAAGAATAATACAATTTACTATTGAAATCCTTTTGGGGAAGAAGTAGAACAGAGAAAATGAATAGGAGGCTGTAAATGAGACACATGCCAGATGGCAACAAAGACGAAAATAGATCAATCTCCCGTTGAATCCCTTTTGCCTCTGTCTTGGTTCTCGGGACAGTTAAAATGCTCTGGTGCCTTTTCCTGGGGCCGTGTCCTTTAGAAACGGCCATTCCAGTTGGAGTCTCGATACGCAACACTAGCAAGTGTATTAATAACTATTGCTTTCCCCCCTCTATTAAAATACTAAGGCATCAAGATGCAATTATCTCTTTCCACTGAAGTCAAAGAGATGCTCCTGGAGCTTGGATCTGTTACGTGGTCCGTGGCTCCGAAGATTAAACGTCTCCGAAGACGCAGGAAATAATAAATCAGATTCCAAAAGAGAAATTGATGTCTTCCCCTATTGTAGGGAGAACAGAGGGATAGCAGCCCAGTGTTTAGCTATCGGGAAATACACAAAGAGAGGAACTTTAGAAATCAGCTGCTGAGCAGAAGCCGATTGGCTTGTGGGGGTACTTTTAAAGTGGTGGTTTAAGACAGGTTTGCCTGCTGGAGGTGGTCTCTCTTGCAGACCATAGCGGGTGCTGCATTGCAAGCTGTTAGCAATAACAAGTGATCATTTCTACTCTCATTTAACCGTTGCTTTGGGTTTTTTGTTTTAAAATGTAGGAGCCGTAACTCTTCTGCCTGGTGAGCTTGACTGGTATGGGTAATGGTGTGAAGGAAGGTCAAGTGGGTTTAAAACAGAATGATGTGGAGGCTGCTGTACCCACCCATCTTCTTTCTGAGGTAAGAGCAACCAGGTCTTGGGGGGGAGCGGGGTGAATTTTCAGTGGAGCAAGGAAATTTGGTTTGGCTAGAGGAAAGCAAACCACGCTTGGGGAGCCCTAAAGTAGCTGCGATGCTTCCAAGTAACGTGCTGTACAAGGGAAGATTTCAAAGCACTTTACGAACATAAATGAAATGCCTCCGGCCTCCTGTCGACCCCGTGGGAGGAAGGTAGGTGTCCCACTTGAGAGGCCAGCGGACTGGGTCGTGGAGAACTTGTTCCTTGCAAGGTTTTCCATTTGGTAGCAGAGCAGGGAACCAAGACTTGTGACTTGATTTCCCAGCCTTTGCTCCAATGACTAGATTCTCAACATCTCCTCTGTTTGCTTTAGGACACCGCGTCGGCTGTCTCGTAGTCCTAGTGATGACGCTCCTGTGGTAACAAGAAGGTGTTGAATAGGAATTAATATAAATGGAATCGGTGGATTTAAAAAAGTAATGGGAAGGTCAAACCAGTTGTTCCCAACGTCCTTTTTCCAAATGCAATGTTCTGTTAAGCCTGCTGTACCGAAGGGGCAGAGTGAAATTCACAAGAATCTCTTTCCTTTATTATTGTGATGATAATGTGGGGAAGAGAGTCGCAAACTCTGGTATGGGTGACTTTGTTCCTGGCTGGCATCAGGTAGATATCATGGGGAAGCAAGAGAGTGTCTGGAAGATTTTTAAATAAATAAATTGTAATGAACTGGCAGAAAAGGAACAAAAGTGACTCTTAGAGAATGAGCGGGTGGTGGGAGCAGCTGCCTGCTTCCAACCTCTCTGGGTTAGGTTCCAGCGTAGGTTGGAGTTAGTAAGAATCCACAGCTGTATTTTAGAACAAATTTTGCTAATTCTGGCTCTTGGTTATCTGGCAGGTTAAAGTTGGAAAGACTTCCTGGATTTTTGTACTGCTGCTTTTCTGTACAGCTGAGCACTACCCTGAACCTTTCAGGCAGGATGGGAATGGATTTTTCCTGGCTGTTCACATTCTTCCTCGACTCCAAATGCTCTGTGTTGGGCTGGCTTTTCCTCTATCCTGCCTTAGCAGGCGTGTAGCTCATTCTGGACTCAGCTCATTATTGCTGGTGGGGAGGGAGTGGGGTGCTGCCCGTTCCTTGCAGTCCAGGCAGTGAGACATGCTACCACCTTTGGTTTGGGGCTGACCCCTTAGAGAAGTCTCATGGCAGTTGTTAATTAGGTCTGTGTGTGGCTCTGATAGAGGCAATGCATAAGGAAGTAATTCTGGGTGGTTTTCCCCTTAATTTATTTGGCCAGAACTTGGGTGTGTGTTGAGGTAGCATGTATCCACTTCCGGGGCCTCCCTTCCCCTGCATTTAGCACTGGGCAGGCAGAGTCAAGAGTTGACTGCCCTTCAGCAGGCTCTTCGGTGACGGTAGGTTTTAAAGATTTGGGGCTGAAGAGAAGAGAGTGAACGTTAATGAGGGGTGCAGTGAAAGTTGGGCAAATCCATCCAAGAGAAGAGAGCATTAACGTACCACACATGCCATGCAAACGTAACACGGGCATGACTGATATCTGCTTTCCTGACCGTTTTTTGCCTTCAGTGTGTCAGATTTCACTTGGTTTCTGGGCCCATATGATGAGAAGCAGGCTGTACCCCTGAGCTGAGACACGATGGGTATATAAGAAGCCAACCTGTTTCTATTGTCGTTGTCTCACGGGGAAACTTGTCTCTTCTCTACTCATCTGTGATTTTGGGGCCAGATCGGAACGTGGCCGTGGAAGTGCAGGTTTAAAATCCCAAGGAACTGGGTCTCTGTGCTTGCCTTAAATCGGGAGGGGGCAACGCTTATCTATGGACTGTATCGGGGAAGGAGCAGGCCATGTTGTGGGTAGGTGGTCATTGACTCTGGAACTTTGTACTCTGCCTGGCTAGTTTTATCTTTGTTCTTCACGGTCCAGCTCAGAGCTGAATTTCTGCTTTTGAGTATCTGGCATTTTGGGGATGGGACTGGAGTTTCTGCAGCCTGACATCGGTTTCCATTCGTCCTGCCTCCTTGTCAATAAAAGGTTTTCACTAAAGCAGCAGAGGGCTGCCCTTTTGCCCTTTCCCCCATGTTGAGATAATATTTAAGCAAATGTATCCCTGAGATAGCTCCTAATGCCCGTAACTGTGCTTGGATTGTAGCCATAACCCTCTCCTATTGTCTGCACGCACACAGCCTTTGTTAAGGTTTATGTGTGCTTTGAATCTAGGCTTTCGTACCTGCGTGGGTCTGTAGCCTCGCACCAGGACTTGGCTTTAATGCAGGCTCTAAGCCACCAATCTTGGCTCCAGAACTTGGGTGTCCTCCGGAGTTTTGCAGGGTAGACAGACAAGTGCGCCCATAAGACAGTTTATAGAGCAGTTTGTGCAATACTAGGAATCTTGGGAGAAGGGCATTAGGATTTTCTGGGTACCATGGATGCAGTTACCATATGACTGTGTTTCTTAGCAGCATGGATGCTTTCATGTGCTGTGGCTGGCCCTGGTTCGCCTGTCTCAGTGCCCAGACCCAAGCAAACTGTGCAGTGAAGGCAGATGCTATGCCCAGGAATGCTAGCTTGCATCCCAGTCACCAACTCTCGCCTTCTGCAGAGCAGTGTAATGTGTGGGGTTTTGTTTTGTTTTCCGTAGGGAAGCCAGGAGAAAAGGAAACTGAGTCACTCCCTGATGGCTGGTGCGTTGGCCGGCGCTGTTGCGAAAACAGCAGTAGCCCCGCTGGATAGGACGAAGATCATATTTCAAGGTAAATGCTGGGAGCCCTTGAAGTTGGCTGCGTTCTCGAAAAGAATGGAGCGCCACTTATCCCCGTCAGGTAGCACAGCTGACCTGTTCCACTTTTCCTATATATGCCAAAAACCCCGTGTGGCTTTGGCAGGAGGATGTGACCTTTCCTTGCTGGTTGGGGTGTAGGTTGTGACCCCCAGACGTGACAGTCAGCCACAAATCTCCGTTAGGATTAGGCCCAGCGGCCTGGATTCTATTCTCATTACTGTCATAGGAATTTTGCCTCTTCTGTGGTGTAGGG